>ML804757.1:198922-213160 GCA_009831015.1 Picea engelmannii
CTAGGACGTATCAGTCCCAGATCCAGCAACTCCTTCAGTTGCATTTTTAACTCTTGCAACTCCGGGGTCGACATCCGATAAGGTGTTCTCGCTATCGGTTCAGTCCCCGGTTTTAGGTCTATAGTAAACTCCAATTCTCTTTCTGGCGGCATCCCAAGAAATTCCTCTGGAAATACGTCCGTAAACTCCTTCACCACTGGAAGGTGTTCTAGACCTTCTGCTACTCCCTTTTCGTTGAGCGCAAGGATCGCATAAAGCTTGCACCCCTTGCGCATACTCTTCCATAACTGTAAGGAAGAGATGAACGTCAGGGATACTCCCTGGTTCCGTCCTACTATCACACGTCTCTGTCCTTCATCATCAACTAAGCTCAACCATTTCGTCTTACAGTTGAGTATCGCCTCGTGCGATTCCAACCAATCCATGCCGATCACGACGTCATAAGATCCTAATATCATGACGTACAAGTTGACCCTCTCGACAAACTCTCCCAGGTTAAGGGCACAGCCCGTAACCTTTCCTCCGACCTTTTGTTTGGCTCCCGAAGCCATCTCTATGAAGCTAAACTCATCCTGTTTGACTGCCTTTACCTTAATCCTTTTCAACACTGCAGTAGAAATAAAACTCTCAGTAGCACCTGGGTCTATCAAAATACTAAGGGTCTGGTCAGCGACAGTACCTGTCGTCTCGAGCACAGTCGACTGGTGCTCCGCCTGGAGGTTATTCACCGCTGCATGAATCCGATGGTCCTTGCCCATATCTCCTACTGTAGTAGGTCCGGCTGATCCGGATGCTCTGGCCCTCTCCACAGGACAATCACGCTGGTAGTGTGGCTCCCCACATGTCCAACACCCCTTCTTCGGCCCAGTAGTCCGGGTGCCTGAAGTAGAAGATGACTGCCCACCGATCTGAGACCCTCGTCTGGTCCGCTGAACAGGCCTAAACTGTTGCTGCGGCGGGCGACGCTGCTGCTGCTGCTGTGGTCCTCGGTACGGTGTCCGCTGTTAAGGCGACGGTCGTCGTGGTGTAGCAAAAGTGGATCCCCTCTGGAAGCCACGATACCCGGGCTTATGCCTCACTGGTATCTGGTGCTGCGGTGTACCAGCGGAACCCTGCCTTGCTGGTCTCGATAGAGTCCTGGTCTGACCCCCGCTGATAAGCTCCTCCTCTGCTATGAGGGCCTTTTGGACAACATCGTGCAAGGTTTGAGGCATCAGAATCCTTACCTTTTCACACAGGCTGTCGTTAAGGCCAAATATGAACCTGTTGACCTTGAGCTTCTCAGTGTTCAGATGCAGAGCATACAGGAGAAGCTCCATAAAACGTGCCTCGTACTCGGGCACTGTACGACCTCCCTGTCATAATGCGTTGAACTCATTGAGCTAACGCTCAATGAATTCCTCAGAAAGATATCTCTCTCGGAACCGTTCCTCGAATATTTCCCATGACATGTCTTCAACAACCATGTTTAGCTGCGGCAGGAGCATCTTCCACCATAGAAGAGCGCTCCCCTTTAGTTGAAAGACCGCCATGCAGACCATCATGTTGGAGGTATAAACGCGAAGTGCAAAGCACATTGCCATATTCTCCAACCATGCCTCGGCAGCTGTGCCATCCGAGGCACCAAAGAACTCAGGAAATTTCACCTTCTCGAGTTCACGGTGAATGCTGCCAGTAACGGCCGGTGCGCGCGGCGGAATCTCTACAGGCGCCGGTGCCCTAATATTATTTAATCATTAATATTGCTAATTTTAATTTAATCGTACAATTAATTTTTAAGTCCCATATATATACATAGGTCTAATGCTTAGAAATATGTGTTTCCTCCTAAGGGGTACGGGTAGGACTTGGCTGTGACTTTAAAAATACATTATTATTATTGGGTGAAATCATGAAGGTGGGTAACACTTTTGTGACAATCTCATCTCCAAAATTCCGAAAAATGTTTTTTCAGTCGAACTAATATTAGTTTTCGGCCGGAAGATATTTTTTTTTTGGTCGAAAAGGGGAATGCCAAATCGAACGGTACAGTGACGACACCCTTGATTTGCATGTAAAAATTTAGTCGGATGGATTTTTTTCCATTTGGCAACATGTTTTCGGCCGAAATATATTCCAGTCGAAACATTCTTTTGGCCGAACACTTTTTCGACTGAAATAATGTTTATATATCAACCAAACATCAGTATTGTAATGTTTTTCTAAGCTCTTTGTGTTTGTGATAGTAAGTGATTATGAACGTTCCTGCGTTTGTGATAGTTCATGCATTTGCGAGCGTTACTGCATTCTTGAGTGTTGGCGCAAATGTAGGGTTGGCGCAAATATCGTGTCAGCGGGCGGTCGGGTTTTTGTGTTGGCGGGTGGTTGGTGGGCCGATATTTAGGTATTTCACAAGGCTGGGCCCTCACGGCCAAATCACAGTCCAGTGGATTGTGACTTGGCTGCGAGGGGGCAGCCCTGTGGCCAAGCCATGGGCACGCCCACGACTTGGCCACAGGGCAGGCCCCCCACTGCCAAGTCACAGTCCAGCCACAGGGCTGGCCCCCCGCGGCCAAGTCACAGTGCACTGGACTGTGACTTGGTCGCGGGGGCCCAACCCTGTTGCTAAGCCATTGCCGGGAAGATCAACTACAAAGCTCAATTGCTTCCACTTTCCAGTTCAACCCTCTGTGCTTAACCATTCTGAATTCCTATCCATTTGTTTTGTTTCGGTGACCTCAAAGTGAACCTCAAACAATAAGATTAAATAGAGTTTTTATCATGTACTTAATTTATTAGATTTCATTTATGTTTTATAAGATTTTATGTATATTGGTTGGTTTTAATGAAAGTATTGTTCGTTTTTTTGTTCTCAAAAGTACAATGTTACTTAGTATATGGAAATTCATGATACAGTGTTTTTATTACGTAGTTAATTGTTAACATATACACATTCTATTATTTAAATTTAAAGGTGGTTTTTTTATTTAACAAATTGTAATTTTTTTATGACTTTTTGTTGAAAAAAATTATATTATTCATTGCACCATAGTCATAGTCATTATAAGTGGAAAATAAAGAGAAGTTATAAAATGTTATATAAGTTTTTCTATATTTTATACAAATTAATTAGAATTATAAATCAATAGATTGTGTCTACATAAACCTTTAGGATATGTAAGATAATGAGATTTTACCCAAATTCAAACTCTAAAATAATTTGTTCTACATAAAAAGAAATTTCAAATATAGAATTGAAGCCTTCATAGAATTCACAATTACAAGTGAGATGTCAAGAAAGGTGTCACAAAGAAATCCATTACTTTAGAAAACTTATCTAAACAATTAAAGTATTTAATAACTATGGCTATAAAGTAATTACATTTAAAATTAGTAATTTGTTATTTTAAATTTTTTTAATGTTAATATTCAAATCCCATAAAATATTCCTTAGATGTCTTTATATTCAAATTCGAAATAAATACATAGGAATGTACAATTTGGAGAAGTGAAGAGAATACTAATAAAAATGGTTCCATTAATTTCTAATTATCACAAGTGTGAATATGTACCACATTTATGACCTATGTCTGCATGGAAAACATATGTACCACATCTATTATGTGAACATGTAACATAAATCAATAGATCATGTTTACAAAAGTGTGTAGGATAACCAAAGGAATAAAATTTCACACAAATTCAAATCCAAGAGTAAATTTTCCTACACAAAAAGGAAGCCCAAAAGTAGTGTGGAAGTCTTCATAACACATGCAACTAGAAGAACCATAAAGGATGGGAATGAAGAATGCATATCCCAAATTTGTAATTTGTTCTTTCGAACTCTAAATAATATATTCCAATTCTAAACAACATTCCCTCAAAGTCCTTATAATGGAAATTTAAAAGGAGTGTATAAGGAAGTACGATAGATTAGATGGAAAAAAAAATTCATTAATTGATTATTATTAAATGTGTAAGAATGTACAATCATTATTACTTGTAAATCCATGCTATATCCTTTTACACAAACCTAAATAGTCTCGATCTAGCAAGAAGTTCATGTACATCAGTAGTAGATATTGCGCTTTACATATCAAAATTTCATATAGATAATGAACTTAGATATCAATCCTATCCTCATTTTCATATTTAAGAGGAAAATTTACATCACTATAAAGTTTTCAAGAAAATACAAAAAAAAATCAAAACACCAATCATACCCACAACCCTTTTTAACTAGCCAAAATTTATTTTCTCACAAATTTGTACCTTATAAACTTGTATCTTATACCTAGGATAAACCCATTGTAAATTGAATTGGCATGCCTAACTTTGATTTTCATTTACATGATATTAATATGTAAAGATATTATTGAACTCAATATGGACCCCTTAAATTTGGTAAATTCAAATAACTTCAAAATTATTTAAAAAAGAAAGTCAAAACTATCAATGCACATATCTAATATTTAAAAAATAAACAAAAAAACTCAATTGAAAGAATGAAAATATAATAAAGGTGGACCAAGAGAATATATACACTTTACACTTAGATTCAACTTATGTATCTTTCCTTCTATATTGGGAAGTAGTCTCATTTGCATAAATGTGCAACCTAAAAGAACATAAACTAAATTTCAAAATTATACTCAATAACAAGCTTAAGAATCGATTAAATAATTAATATTTATTAAGAAAATTTTATAGGATGAGGAGTTAATTCTCAAAATTATGCTCAATAACTATATAAAGAATTTATTTAATAATTGACATAGATAAGATAAATTTTCACAGAAGTGGAGAAGCCCAACAACAGTCATACTACAATGTTGTTACTACCTCTACTCATTTTGAACTCATAGAATTCAAAATGACAACCATTGTAACTTAGCATCCAAAAAAATTAAAATAACCTAAATTTTTTAGAAGATCAAAATTTCATTTTATCCAGGTGAAAATAAATTCATTTTTAATGAGGTGAAAAAATATGTTGCAATAGGTGATACACCAAGAGCCACATAGAAGGAATGTCCGTACACATTTAAGTTTTTTTAAATGAAAAGAAAAAGAGCTAAAATCTATCTTGCAAAAACGTGGAATTCATTTTGTTATCAAATATAAACAACCATCAGTAAGATGGAATTGAAGTTCAAAGAGTGAATATGGCATTGTACTTAACAAAGAATAATCTATTGTCATACTGTATGATTGTAGTTCAAGAACAATAATCTATAGGGAACAAGTATTTCTTGAGTGCATTGTATTTTTTAACACAATTTCGTAGTGTACAAGAGTCCTAAAAAAATATTATTAAAAAGAGCTAATCACAAGTGACAAAATCCTTAAGAATTAATTGATCAAATAAAACTAGGTTAAAAGTGTTTGCTAGCAAACATTTACACTAAGAATCAACACTAAGATTCAATATATTTTCCATGAATAGAAAATCTATATTACTTTCTTAATGTTGGTATTTGTATAATGAGTCAACCTATTCATAGATTGATTAGGTTCAAAGTGTTTGCTAGCAAACATTTATACTAAGAATCAACACTAAGACTGAAGATATTTTCCATGAATAGAAAATCTATATTACTTTGTTAATGTTAGTATTTCTATAATGAGTCAACCTATTCATAGATTGATCCCATTTTAGGTAATCTATAATGGTCATTAGCCAAGCTATACATATTCTTTAGGTTAGTGAGTTGGGCCAAGTTATGATATATGATGAATAATGTGAGTCAGGCCCCATACAAATCATAAAAAATTCATGAGCTCACTATTACTCCCAATTGGGTAATCTGGCAGGCACCCCAAACTGTAACATAAGGGAATCCCAACATTTTGTATTTTATAAAAATTTCATAAAAATTTCATAAAAATTTCAATCTCTCTAACTTTTTAATTCATTTTTTTTTGTATTTTATAAAAATTTAAAATCTTTAGGAATTCAATATATATATCCATTTTTACATATGTAATATTAGAGTATCATAAGTTTCTTACAAAGTTTAGCTTATAAAGTATTTTACAATACCTTGTTTACCATTAAATTATATTAACTCTTTCATAAGTTATGTTGTTTTCAATATTTTTGCACTTGATGCTACAAAACATTGCTTGTAGGTTTTTAAAAATGTGAATCTAGATTATAAAATGTATTCAAAATATGTTGATGATATTAAATATCAAGGTTGTATGGTTTTAATAATGCAAGTAGATTATAAAGTTTATTCAATATTGAGGATATTGAAAGAGTCCTACACATGAAATGTTATTCTTATTAGATGAGATTCTCATATTATAAATAAAATCCATGGGATACCTTGATCTATAATACCTTGAATACCATTTCACTAGTTCTCATGAAGTGAATGCATATGGTATGTTTGTTGCATGTACAAGGAAGAATTCCATCAATCCCTTAGACACCTTGCATTTACGAATGTCAATTTTCCCAAGGAGACAATTCCTTTGATTGTTGATGCAAGAAAAATGACATGGAATGTATTTCATCCAACCACACTACTTTGGGCATGGATGGACCTATATTGGATTTGATTCCCAGATATATGCTCCCTTGGTTATGGCCTCAAACAAAAATTTCATTCAAAAACTCAATGATTAACATGATTATGTAATCCACACCAAGTTTTGCATTTTTATGTGTTCTTCATTTCATAAGAAGAGAAATACATATTGATTGTCAAGAGTCATTTATATTTGGACTAGATTGACAAAACACATACTGAAACTATCTAGTGAGACCTAATGATAATGGGCAAGTAAATATCCCCCTATGCTACACATGTCCTACATATTGTCGTGAGTCTTGGTCACATCTTTGTGTAAGACATGAGTGACCTACTTGTATAGATTTGGTTTTTTCTTGAAATTCATTGGATCAACATTCACTGATTGAATTTCACTTTATTCAATCCCTTAGAAACCTTGCATTTACGAATTTCAATTTTCCCAAGGAGACAATTCCTTTGATTGTTGATGCAAGGAAAATAACATGGAATGTATTTCATCCAACCACACTACTTTGGGCATGGATGGCCATATATTGGATTTTGTTCCCAGATCTATTATCCCTTAGTTAAGGTCTCAAACAAAAATTTCATTCAAAAACTCAATGATTAACATGATTATGTAATTCACTTCAAGTTTTGTATTTTTCTATGTTCTTCATTTCATAACAAGAGAAAGAAATATTCATTGCCAAGAGTCGTTTATATTTGGAGTAGATTGACAAAACAATTCCGGAAACCATCTAGTGAGACCTAATGATAATGGATTAGTAAATCCCCCCCTATGCTTCACATGTCCTACATATTGTCATGAGTCTTGGTCAGATCTCTGTGTAAGACATTAGTGACCTACTTCTGTAGATTTGGTTTTTCCTTGAAATTCATCTGATCAACATTCAATGATTGAATTTCACTTTTTTCAGTCTTTAGAACAACCAAATTCAACAGTCACTTTTGATATGGATTATCCTCCAAACCATAGACTCTTATCATAGTAAACTGATAAAAACGGAACCAGTCTCGCACTTTGGTGGTCTTTTCAAATTGTAGATACCCTTTGACTAAAGGAATAATTATAACGAATACTTCATTTTGGATGATAAAGTCTAATTTATAGAAATAAGAGTGTCTTAAATGAGACCTAATTATTATACTCATTTATTACTTCACACATATTGACCAAAGTTATTGAATGTTTATCTTATTGATGATATTTATATTCATATAATATAACTTCTAATTGACAACTTATTAATTAATTCATTAATAACCTAGACATTAGTAACTAATGTGTTTATTGAACCATAATATTGGATTTGTGTTGGATATGTAGGCATAGCTAGCACATACATATCCCACACGTAGACGATAATAACAAGTGATGTTTCTTATATGCATATTTTTAAAATGTTCACAACTAATCATGCATACAAATAAATAAATTAAATCAAACTTCAAATAATCCTCATTAAATAAATAATAATAATTCAACATTCATCCATCTTTAAAATTGAATTATTATAATTTAAACATGGTAGGAACTATGTGAGGAAATAAGGAGTCATAATGTTATGAGGGCCATGTGACCTAACACTAGTGATATATCCACTCATAGTAGAAACATTTTCTAATGAAAACCCATATCATATGAGAGTTTTTATGTTAGAAATAAAATTTTATCCCTACCTTCTAGTTAACAAAAAACTCTTCATAAGTATTGATATTTCATTGAATTTCGATTTAATAGTATTTTTAATTGTATATCATTGTTTTGTAGAGTGATATCCTTCTCCATTCTCAAATGATTTAGCCAAGAATTGGCATCTTTATGCCAACCCCCATTAAGCCGTAGGTGGATTTGACTAGAGTTTGAAGAAATCATAGGTAGCATATTTTCATTCATGTTAGTAGTCCCTTGTGCTTGTACATTAGGTACCTCGTTTTAGTCATTCTCTTAATGGGGAAATAACTAATTATATGAGGATAGGATAGGTTGTATGATATTAATTATAAGATTATAAATTATAAACACTTATATAGAAATGTTACAACCCAAATCTTCAAATTCATATATAATATAACAAGATTGATGAGTGTATCAAAAGGGTTTTTTTTTTCCCAGATCCAAAATTCATACAATTTACAATTGTTTTGAAGGTCAAAATAGGTTTTATATTCTTGATTAATCCTTTTCTCAATGTTATAATTTCAATTAAACTTGTGATTAAAGTAAACTCCAAGACATTTATATGAAGAAACTTTCTCTAAGTTGTAATTCATACGATTTACAATTGTTTTCAAAGTCAAAATAGGTTTTCTATCCTTCTTTAATCCTCTTCATAATGTTATAATTTAAATTAAACTTGTGATTAAGGTAAACTCAAAGACATTTATATGAAGAAACTTCCTCTAAGTTGTTATTGGCATGTATCCTAAAGGGTTAGCATATGTAGGTGTCAACTTCCATTATTTCTTTATTATATTCTATCTCCCTATGATAATGGTGCTATCCATATGGGACAGAAAGGGATAAATACCCTTTTTCCAAGGATGCTTATGAAGCAGGAAGGTGATAAAAGTGGAATAAAAGCAAGAGTGTGGGTTGGCTAATTGGGAGGAGAAATAATTCTTGAAAAATGAAGAGGACTTAAAACTACTTTATTTGTTATTCAAATATTACTTTGTTGTGTCCTTTCATTGTTGTTTGTGAAACTTTGGACATGGAGGGATATGATGTTAGGTTTAATAATCAACAACATATAAACTCAAAACTATATCAAGCAAGGGAGTTAGGGAGTTTATAGTTAATAAATCCCTTAGTGGAAATCCCTTAGTTTACAGTAAAATTAGGTCCCTTTATGTAACTCTAGGTGACCATAAAATATTTCACAGTTATGTATTTACTTCAACTATATCCACAACTATCCAACAATTTGTCCTTAAATATATCAAGTGATCCAAATATATAATATAGCATTTGCACAGTTCAGATGTTATATAATATAACATTATCAAAAATATTACATTTTCTCCACCTCATATTAATTTATATTAGGAATACGAACAACCCTCAAACCCATCTCATGTAATGTGAAAATGAAGGAATTAGTAAAAAAACTCAATCACATTTAAACAATGCTAATGGGAAGTTTAAAGAAATAGTATATAATCCATGTTCATGCAAGACCTTCACCTCCTTGTGATTAAAACATGGGTGTGTGAGGTTATGAATATTAAACTCTTTGTTTTGGGGATTCTAGTGCATTACATTACATGTGGTCTTTGTGGATCCAACCATAAGGAACTTTTAATGAATCCACTTGTTTGTTGTTTTTATGAATTGATTTCCCTTGATGAACCCAACTTTTGATTGCAATGACTTCCTTGTATGGGTTTTATTGATTATTATGAAAAGATTATGGTTTTATATTCTAACCCTTATCCCTTTAGTCATCAGTCCTTACCTGAGCAGTCAGCGAGGAGACAAATCGACGGTCGTCACTTCGGTGTTTAAAGACTTATAGATTCAAATGCCCTGCTTTTCTATGCATGGATGATGAGTGAAGGATAATAATTTGCCTTGTTGTTTATCCCTTATTTATCTTTTAGTTGATTGATTGATGGCTGAATGTTTAGTATTTGTGTCTTCTTGTTTGATGTTCATTTTGAATGATAAACCTCTAAGTTGAATGACAGTCCCTTGGCGAACCCAACTTCTGATTTCAATGACTTCTATGTGTGGATTTTATTGATTATTATGAAAATATTGTGGTTTTATCTTCTGTCACTTATCTCTTTAGTCATCAGTCTATGTTTGAGAAGTCATCCAAGAGCTGAATCGACAATCGTCACTTCGGTGTTTAAAGACCTATAGATTCAAATGCCTTGCTTTTCTGTGGATGGATAATGATTAAAGGATAAGAGTTGTCCATGCTGTCTATGGACCCCTTACTTATCTTTGAGTTGATTGATTAATGGATGAATGTCTAGTCTTTGGGATTTCTAATGAATGAGTTCCTCTGCGGCTTGATTGATTAAAAGTTTGATTTATCTCTGAGTTTTTAATTTCTTGAACTTGGGTACATCTCTGCATTTTTATTGATAAACTATGCATTGTGGATAGATATTGAGAAAACATGTCGACACAAGATTCTCCAAACATTCCTCAAAAACGCTCTAGGTTTTCCCAAGAAGGAAGAACAAGAACTCCTTCTTCGACTGAGACTCCGAGTGAGAAACAACAATCTCGTCAATGGAGATTTTCAAACGAGTCTATGAATAGATCAACTCCAGAACATGCTCAAGCAAGAACTATGGATGCAGACTTCTTAGATAGGTTGCGCATCGATTCTCTTACACCTGAGAATGTAGGGAATACATCTGGACAAGATAATATTTCTGGTAATTTTCTTTGATTTTTTTTATTTTTGTTGTATTTAAATTTATGTGAGGTTAAATCTTGAAGTTACTTTCAAATATGTGTTTAGACAATCAATTTAGAGCAAGGGATGACAATAAAAGAGAGAGTGGTTGTCACGAAGATTCAAATGTTGGTGTAGAGGGTGAAGGTGGATTTAGGAGACCACGCTATCAAGAAACATAAGATTACATGACTACGCCCACCTATCATTCAGATGTTGGTGATGAACTTCTCTAGGAAGGGAATACTGAAGCAATGATGCTTGAGCGATGCTCAGGTGTTAAAAAGAGGTTGGAAAATGATTTGGTGGTCTTAGAACTCCCTCAGGAGAGTAAACAAAGCTTGCAAATTGTTTTGCAATCATTGCAAAATTTTATGCATGCATATCAGAAGATGGGGCCAACCACTGACAATTTTTTCGATCTAATGAGGCAGCGAAAGTGAGAGGTGATAGGTCCTGATAAATGGGAGGTAGTAAAAATAGAGTTTCAAAAGAAGACTCGATTTCTATGTTCAATTTCAAAGAGGGCCCAAAGCGGAAGATGTTGAAGGTGCAATATTTTAAGTACGCTTACTTTGCAGGACATCTCTATAAAATATTTTTGGCGGAGTATGAGAAATTGTCGTGGAATGATCAGGTTCCACACTATTTTTCAAGACACTTTTTTGTAGAGTTGTTTTTTCACATGCACCCTGATTATACTAGTTTACCGTCCAAATATTATGGGACTGGTAAAAGACATACATATGATCACAAAGGGGCATATCAAAGTGCGACATTGTCGAGGCCTCTACAAATTTTAGTACCTTTCCCAACATGGGAATTTGCTTCACTTTCAGAGTTGCAGGCTACATCAGAGGTTGACAAAGAGGTCAAGAATGAAATCGGGGAAAATTTGGAAGCTATTTTTTATGGTGTTGATGTTGGCATGAACTGTCAGCGAACAAAATCCAATTTCTGGCCCACATTTGTTGATAAAATGGATGCAGAGTTAGATATAATGTCAGTAGAAGATGTTTTGGAGTATGCAAAATTTTGTTGGGATGGTTGGAAGAAGGTCATTCAGAGTGATGACCCGAACCACAGATTGGTATGTGTTCTATTTAGAAATTTTTTGACACATTTTATGATAGTTTAATTATAGTTTTATATTTAGATATCATTGTCTCTATAGAAATAATCGAGTTCTTTTTTCCATTAATTGCAGTTTGAAGATATGCTAAATGAATCTCCAGTAGGTAGGGGACTTGATTTGACAAGTTTAAATTTGGATGGGTTGAATCAGATATGTGTTTTCTAATAGTTGTTCAATATCCACTCTTTTTAATAAGAGATCAACAACATTTATAATTGCGAACACATTGAATCTTAGATTTAGTTCTTAGTTGTGTTGTTCACAGATCCCTATTCCATCTCTTACTACTTGGGCAGGCTTGTCTCAATTCTCATTGGGAGAGTTTGAAGAGGGTGGGAGTTCACAAGTATTATTTAATGTCTTAAAATCATTTAAATTTAATGTGTTATAATCAGTTAAATATAATTTTTCAAAATTTCAAATTTGAAATGTCTTATGTAGGCTTTTGTGGAGAAAATAGTACTTGAGAGTGTTCTTGGGAGGGATATTGTGATTGAGGAAGTAGGGAATGAACCGATATTACAGAAGGATGTGTCCATTCAAGATGATTCATAAATGTATGTTCTTGACTTTTATCAAATTTTTGTTTTCTCAAATTTTTAGTTTAGCCTTTCATATTCAACGCTTTGATCAATAATTTTGAAATATATAGAACCCATAGATAAGTTTATCGTTGTCTTAAATGGTGTACATTCAAACTTATTTAAGGTTAGATCATTATGAAGACCTAATTTTTAACTTGATCATGTTTGAATATTTGAGAATAGACTTTATCCCACATTAGAAAAGAAAAATTTTCTAAATTTTTCTCGATTGCATTCCTTACTTTCTTGTCCAAGAATAGTGTAGTATGGATAAATTTGTGTTTTCTACATACAATGAAGTGAATTCCTTCTTGACAGGGTATTGTCAAACTCTTAACAAAATTGGTTACTAATCACAAAAACCAACATTCAATTAGATTTACAAATAAACTCACACATATTGTATATGTGAGCTAGCTCACATAATTTCAAAGAGCATTTCATTATATCTAATATGAATACATCCTATTTAAATGGTTTTTGAAGAATGACTTAATATACATGTGAAAATTTGTGTTTTCTTCATGTATGTAACGAACCTCCTTGTTACGCCAACCGTTCGAGTGATGGGTGCAATTTTTTTTTTTGTTTTTTTTTGTGTTGAAGGTGTGTGCGCGTGTGTGGAAGTAACAACATACTTAACTCTACGTCGCCACTCGACGACCAACAAGACGCAACCACAAAAAAATTCAACTGACCACTAATTACGACTGACCTCCCGCCCGTCCTACCCTGCAAGGTGAGGACCTCCAAGACACATAATCAACGCTCAAGCCCGGTTTCCCATCGTCTTTAACCATTTAAGGTCTCAGGGATGGCGACTGTTCTGAGGAACATGGAGGTATCTACATCCCACCCGACTCCACAGACCAAGCAACCAACAAATCACAGTCAGTACATCATGAATATGAAGGATGATTGCGCCCCTTACGGAAGGCGCATGACAAGGACTCTGATAATGATCCCCAAAAGTCAATATTATTTAATGAATCAACAGCCCTTATTTATTAACTTTGCATAGTTGAACGCATTCAACTCGGGCATTCCACCGAGTATGTCTCAACCAGGTCAAGAGACTACATCAACATCACAACCGAATAACCATGTCATCTCCCTTCTAATTACAACAACATTGAAATAGATAAAGGTCATAAACTTCAACTCTAATCCGGCCATCTAGTTTATAAGGTAGGAAAACAACGTTTCTATTTCAGCCGTACACTACAATTGCTAGTCTATAGACAATAGTCCCTGACCTTGGTATGCCATGACATTCTTCCCTTCCCTAAATCAAATTATCATCATATTTGAATATATAATTAACCATCCTATTTAAATGACAGGATATAGCATTTACCATATTTCATATGACATTCCAACCTAAACTAACATTTAGTTGAACAATGATTTCATTACAAGTAAACAAGCATTAATATGGTGCTTTAATCATCATCAATGGCATTCCAACCTAAACCAATATTAATCATTTCAATTGAACAAGTAATTCATTACAACCTAACAAGTAGTAATATTGCGCTCAAACATCGTCATGACATTCCGACTTAATCCATTATTAACAT
>ML804757.1:223912-261448 GCA_009831015.1 Picea engelmannii
TTGTTGTCATGTAAGAATTTCAACATTGTGCGTGTGAAGACCTTAAGTTCCTGAAATCCCACAGCAGCTTTATATTGATGTGTTAGCTGCCCTTTTGTCTTCGTATTGATGGGATATTTACCCTTATCCTTCTAAAATTTAAACTGACTTGATATTGACTTTGTCTCTCTAAGTTTCTATATATTGATTCTGATATTAAAAATGTATTGACATCATGTTGGTTAATATCTTAGCTTAAAACAGGGCATGTACCAACACAAACATCGATATCGCTTGGAAACACCTAATATTTATAAAAATTTAAAAATAAAGAAGTATTACAGAAAGAAATAAATTAATGTTCAAGCCACACGAATCTACTCGCAGACAACTCTTCCAAAGTTGTACATGTACTTGTAGAAATCTCCTCAATAACATCGAATCTCCTCTATAACAGATGAGAGCGCAGACCATAGCTGCCAGAATGACAGTTAGATCGGAGTTGAGAGAGCGCTCGTTGAGGTAAGCACTAGATTATCCAATGTGCTCCTCTCCCTTTGGAGAAGGTGCCAAACTAGAAGCTAATAACTTCCTACCAGCAGACAACGGGAATTTAAAACGCTCATTTTGCTGGATTCCACCTTAAAATCTGAACAAGGAATGAATGAATTACTAAGTCCCTTCCCTGGAATAGTAAATAATTACTTAGTTGTAATAATGGAACAGTAACACTATCGCACAGTCTAGAATATGGAGCTCGTAATTACTGTGCGCGACCTCTGTCTTCCGCCCACGTTTTCTGAGCGGCATTAAACCCTGAACCCTGGTCGAAGATTTCTAAGGGTGACGGAATCGCCCTTGACTGCAAAACTCAGAATAAAGAGATCTGGTGTAGCGCACCCTGTCGACAGGTATGCTAGTTGGTATGTGTGCCCTTGGAGGAATAAACCACGCTTAAGTGACAGACTGGTGGGCGCGTTTATTTGAGCAGTTTATATCCTTACCGACTGCGCGTCCTTGATAGAATCCATGGTTCATTTATATCCGTGTCCTTCATTTATCTCAACGTGCTTTTATATCATTGACCTCCTTTACCGTTGCGCGTCTTCTTACTGCCCTTTAAAAATTATGCACCGAACAGATCTATTACTCACTTTATTTCTAGGAAATCGTCACTTTATTTCTGGGAATTTGTTATTTTATTTCTGGAAAATTGTTATTTAAACATTGGCATATCATATAAACGGAATTATGTGCTTAATGTGCATGGTGAAATTGTTAATCCTTGACATGTGGCCATTGGTTGGTCAACGATATACCTGTGTTTTTGGGGACCTGGCTTTAGATACAGAATTGAGTTATTCGACTATGTTTAATTACAAATGGATTTTTATGCTTAACTTGCAGCGGCCAGTACTTGTTTTTATTACAGTTAATTTTCTGGTTTAATTCATGACATTAATGATGATGTCGAATCGAATTAACATTGTTGTTGAATGGCAATAGTAATATGTTCAACGCAAGATTTCCTTGGTAGAGTGGCAATGAAAGGTAGTGGTTAATTGCATTTAGTATTACTTTTAATCGATTATTAGTGTTGGTGGAATTACGAGGATAGACCATGTTAACTGTAATGGCTTAATTGAAATAATACAATTGTTAAATGATATAGTAGTGCGGGAGATTGCAATGATAAGTTCTTATTAAATTACAATGGTTAATTGCATAACTATATTATTTGAAATGTGATGCTGGCGGCATGACGAGGTTAAGTAATTGTTAAGTCTAATATTGCAATTGTTAAGTCTAATATTAGTATTATTTATTGAATTAGTAATGTTGATAGATTGCATAGTTAAGTAATTGCTATTTAATGAGTAGTTGCAATGTTACTATTTCTTAATGGAAAGGTCAATTCGGGTGAAAATGCAAGCTAAGTAGTAGGTTAATGATCAGATTTATGGTTAATTGTGGTTGCAATTTATGTCCTTAATTGAATCTTCTAGCTGAACGTTAATATTAGTAGAACGCAATGATAAGAGTTAGTTAATGCAATAAGATATTATTAATTGCTTGCGCATGTTGATAGAATGGCAAATGACGAGTAATGGTGATATTATATCTTAATGATTATTGTGAATAGAATTGCTTGGATGGGAATAGTTTAACACACTGGTAATGTTATTAAGCGACGGTTAAGGTTGGTAGAGTTGCAATGACAATTAATGGTGTAATAGCAATAGTAATACTAATGGTAGGTTAACTTTGAATGAACGTTTAGTTGATATGTTGTTATTGACTTAAATTGAAGCATTAATGTTGATTACAATGCCAAATTGCAACGTTATTGTTGTTAGGTTTTTAGATTACCTAGTAATTATATGAGTAGGAAGAGGAAGTTAATGAGGAGAGTGTAATGTCAGGGGTTTACCTTTAGGGTGTGGATGTCATTGCTCTTATGGCCCTTATTAGAATAATGCAATGCGTCATGCTTATGGTTGTCCCAGGTCCTGTAAGTACTTGGTGGTTGTATTGGTAGTCGGTCGTGTCAGGCGGGATATAGCCTCCTCTTGCAACTTAGCTTGTATGTCCGTGTGTAATCCGGTGGAAGGAATCCCGTGCCGTATCAAGAGTCTCGGGCTGTTTAAAGGCACAGTTCCACTCTTGCGACACATTCTGAGCCGTATCAGTAGTCTCGGGCTGTTTAAAGGCACAGTTCCACTACTGCGACTCTACTGACGGATTCTTTCGATTCGGTGACAGTACTATGCCTAACCCCTGGTGTCTGTCTCTGCCTTTCGCCAATAGCTGCCTGCCTCCTGTCAGGGGCGTTTGCTTCTTGTTGTCGTTATGATAGGTTGGGTCATCTTGATGGTATTTGTCTTACTTGCGTCCTGTTGGTTCGAGTGTTGACCTAGAGTCGAGGGGGTTGTTTCTTCTACACATGCGCACACACTTCAAAAAAAAAATTCCCCGTTGACTGAGTAGTTGTCCTTAGCTAGGTGGGGTGTTACATCTCTATTGACATTATCATCGTTTCTTTCTTCAATATTTGCACGTTCTTGTTTCTTTCTCTAATAAAGATCTTTCCTTTGTTCGATTTGGCGAATATCATCTCGAGTGCAATCAAATTTTCTCTTGTGCGAACTTTTGTTTCCCATGACTTTTATAGTTATGTGTAAAAGATATTTTCAACAAAGACTTCATCTTGAAAAAATGATCAACATTTATCTTTCAACATATAAACTATCATTCCAATAAAAAAATGAACAAATATCAATTACCTTATTCAACAAAAACCAAAAAGATGATTTAAAACTTTGTTTAGGTGCTCTAGAAACCCATCATGTATTGATATCAATCCTCCGATTAAGACTATGGAACAAAGGGAAGAAATAAATAAAGAAAAGAATACAGTTGCAATCAATAATAGAAATGATTTGAAATCCCTATCCCCGAGCTTATATATATCTGTCCATCTGATGAATTGTGTTAAATGTGTTCAGTCGAACACCTATTCATACAATTTGATGTGAAATGAAACGATACGACGTGTCTTTTCATTTCTTTCGACCGACGGAATTTGTTCAACAACCTTTCGATCGAAAGAAGGTTTTTTCGGCCGAAAACCTTGGAAACCGTTCAATCTTGACGGTTTTCATTAGATTTTTGTCTTTCAGCTGAAAGATTATTTCGACCGAAAACATGAAATTGAGATTGAAAACAAAAACCACAGAATTTCCCCAAGCTTACCTGAACTTCGGAGGTTGCGGACTCCTGCAAATACTGAGAATTTGGTTTCGAAAATGACACCATCATTTCCAAAATTGAATCTACTTTCAATTCCTATAATTTGTTTTCATTTTCTTTATTTTTATCTAATTTTATTTAATTAAAAAAAAAAAACACTACATAATATTTTCAGCAGACATTATGATTCGGTGAAATGAAATATCGGTATCTCTAAAAATATATAGTGAAAAATTTAGAAAACAAATATATTCATAATCCTTAAACTGTTCTTTTATAAAGGGTATATTTAGATTTTAGTTTTAAGTAAAAATTAAGATAGATACAAGTTGTAAAAAAACATGTGTTTAAAATCAGCAATCTGCAACGTTTTCAGCTTGGCCAACTTCAAAAAATTCTAGAAATTATAATATTCATCCGTTAGATTCAAAATAATAGTCATAATAAAATAGAGTCTCTTTAGGTTGTTGCAGTATATTTCGTTTCTTAAAAACATAAGTTTAATAGTAGATACAATGTTCTAGGAAAACGTAACTCATTATCATTCCTTTCATGTTTAAGGAACATATTGTTAAACAATTGTCAAATTGACATATCAAATCGTGATAAAACAAAATTGAAAAATAGTCATTGGAAAACTAACACTTCTTCACAAATTTTGTTTTTACTATAAAGTGAATATCTAAATAAAAAAAATACTTTTATATGCCAGAAGTTGAGGAACTTGTGAAAATACATTTTTTTCTCATAAAACAAACAAAAATCTAACCCATCATCAAACCAGCGGTTGTATGTTAAAACAATCTTATCTCTATTCCATTATTTCTAATTTAGCATGATCATCATGTAAATTGGAACTTATATTTATTTGGTTCCTCCTCAACTTCTAATTTAAAAAGTCTAATTTTCCATCTGCCAACTAACAATAATTAGAACCAAATCATCATAAGTATTGGGAGGGTTAAATAAAACATCAAACTTTTTTATGTTGATTTAATATCAATGCAACATTCAAGTGGCATAAAGGTAAAAGAGACATTCCAATGTGTTTAAACTCTCTCATCATTGTCCACTTATTCTTTCTGGAGTGACCCCTTCCAAGTTATATATAGTCTAGTGATTAGAAGTTAAATTTCATTTCTAGCTATGATAATGCAATCCATCAACATTCATGTTAAAGCATGAGTGTTATAAATTCATATTTCTACAACACAATACAGAGCCATAGATTGCACCCATAGACAGTTTTTGGGCGTGTTGAAAAGGTTCATCGCATTTGCAATTCCTTGGGCTGAAAACTGAATGCTGAGAAATAAAAATAGAAATCAAGGTTAGAGAACTTTATCCATGCTCATATGCAACTGTTCAATTTCAAAAATTAAAATAATAAGGTTCAAAGATATTACACTTATGTTTTTTGAGTTGAACATTGTAGTTTTTATTGTTTGAATGGAAATTGTTATTTTTTATATTGGTGACAAAATTTAACACAAACAAATGTAATACAGTAATACATTAAAATTAAAAGTTAAATGAGGGAAAACATAAAACATCACCCCAATGCAGTGTAAGGGCAACGACTTACATAAGAACGACGTCATAATGTAGACAAATAAATTCCAGTATGCAAGAATAATAACGATGCATACTTGTATATATCATATTTTTCTTAAAATAACACTTCCAGTAAAAATTGTTGATAATGATCCATGTTACAAAATATTATCCATCTTTCTTCCTCTTATTATGTAAAATCTCATGAAACAGCTGGTGTTGTCGCGCAATATGGATAGTCACATTAAATCCACGCCTCACATAAAAATTGGTGATATTAATTTCTAACTCTCTTTCACAATATGGGCAGTCACATATAATTCTATATTATGGTGGTGGTGAAATCGAACTGTCTTGTCTGGGTTGCGTGACATTCACCCTAGTTAAAACAATGTTGCCACTATTGTAAGTGAGCCATAAAGATGAAGGGGAGAGACTGTAAGTAATCCAGTAACAAGGAAGAATGCAAGTAATCGAGTAAATGCCCCAGGTCGTTTACATTGCTAATAAATAAGACGTGTATTGTTCGTCCCAACAACATCATTGTTTAGTTTACATGGTTAACATTTACAAAACAGGTCTTGTTTGAACCTGGCCTTCACACAAAAGTTAATAACCAAAGAAAAACGAGATATAACAATCACACACAACATAGACTAATAGATGGGGCAATGGTAATCTTTGTTGCTCATCCGACTGATGGAGAAATGAATACAGATGCCTAGAAGTTCCTCACCTTCTCAAGTATGGACCACTCCACTTCCATTAAATCATAACCACAAATTAAATAGTTTCAACCATTATAAGTGATATTAGTTCTTCTAAGATACTGAATCACTAGCTTCCATGCTCTTTACTTAGTTTTTCCGTGTGTCCACTGACAACACCAAGTGCATGTGAAATATTTGAACATTACATCCCAAGAATCAAGCTTCATACTATACTCATATAATTTACACGAGACATATAATTATTTCTTGCTTATTAGTAGGACATAAAACTGAATAAATATTACAATGAAAATCTAAATGGATAGTTACCATTTTCACACAGTTCATACTGAACCCCATCAATGATAACCATAACTTACCATTTTTCATGTGTCCTTTTAAGTCCAATATTTGTTTTGTTGCTCTTAGATCATTTATCAAAAGTCCTAGCCAATTGAGCCTTTTAGCCTGTTGATTTCAACCATGCTTTTATTGCAACAAGCATATCATCAACTTGACATGAAGATAATGAATATGTCATAAATATAATGATCATAATCACTTCTTAAGAAACTTGGCTCGGCATGAAGGAATCAAACATCGTGTACCACTGCCTAGTTACCTTAGGCCATATAATGATTTCCTAAGTTTGCAAACAAATATCCCTTTGTGATCCTGGAAAAATTCTCATATCTTTATTACTAATGATTTGTGAATGGTAGGATCCCATAATTTGCATCCTTTAGCTTAATCACCATGACCAAGAAAGATATAAAACTTTGTTCCCTCGATAAAATCCGATCAAGCTAGCCTAGTGAGCCTTCACCTCTCAGCTCAAGGATAATTTCAGTGGAGTATGAAATCCATGGATTCTAAAAAAGATGAACTACCCAAAAAAAAGTTCCAAGAACCATGAATCTTAACATAAATCCCCCCCACGATAATATCGACCAACCTTCCCTCAAAGATATGATATATGGGAATACTACATGGTCTCCCCTATCATAGAATCCATCTAAACTTTACCAATGACATTTCAAAACCAGGGTATGCATGTGTAACCGGGTATTCGTATGCTCATTTACATATAAAAAACATCACTTCAAATGTTGTATTTGATAACCTGCGATGTTTCCATCTCAGTGGGAAACGAAGTCCTATTCCTCACACTAGAGCTCCCAGCTATGAAAAATGTTCACCTCTCATTTCACAAGCTTGACCACAATATCCTCACCATCGACATTGCTATTTTCGTTGCATCCATTATTGATTCGAGAAGCATATTCTACCTACTTATTTCCCTCTCATGGCCATTATGACAACTATCATCCTTGTTGCAACCAAACTAGAAGTAGACATACACCTAAATTCTTCACCCAATCAATAATGCATGTGCAAGGGTTCCTTCTTAGCATTATCGAATCCCCTTTATCCCTCATGTTATTGCACCCATGATTTCCTCCATGTTGCAATGATTTGGTGTATCTTATTGATATTGAATTCTCCATAAACACTAGTCTCTTCTCTGCCTTTAACGAGGGGTCGTAGGGGAGAAACACTGATCCCATTCTCCATATACCTAGGGTTCAGAACCTAAATTTAAAAATCCCTTAGTTTTCTGTGAGACTGGAAACAATGACCCATTGTTGAGAACCACAAGGGGCACAATGCATAGCACCATGTCCCCTTGAAACAACTTTCTCCCTAGTTATCACCTACACCCCATATTTCTCTCGAGCCCTCTTCCTTTGTCGATTTCTCCATGCCTTCCTCCGCCCTCGCCCATGTCACTGCCATTCAAATATAGGAAATCCAATAACCCCCCTATATCGGCTCCTCCCAAAGCTTCATCTACTTCTCATGGGTTCGTACTTGTTTCTTTAAGGTCAGTGGAGGCACCAACTCCTCTAAGACATAAAAAATGACACAGAGGATTTGACTCCATTTCCTTACTAGTATAAAAGGCATGCAAAGGTTCTTTCTCTAGCAACCTTAAAGGAAAAAACGTGCGTAGAGGATCCTCCCAAAGGAAAAAGGCCAATAGAAGCTCCAGCTTTAAAATCCTCCATTCAAATTAGATCTCGGGTCAATTCTTGTCTAAAGTCAATGTCTTCTTCAAGCGCTGCAAGATGTGATTCTTCATAACATGTATATTGAAGCTCGAGACCTTCATCTCTTAGGATCATTTATGCATGGAGAGTGACTTCTAGTGGAATATTCTTTCAATATCATATCTTTCAATATTCTTCTCAGCCACACAACTTGACAAGAAGCTGAGGTAGCAACGACATACTCTGCCTCTGCAGAAGATATTGAAACAATTGGCTACTTCTTTGATGCCCATGAGATTAGGTTCGTGCCTAGTTGAAAAACGTGTCTAGATGTGCTTTTCCTGTCATCTAGGCTACCTGCAAAATCACTGTCTATGTAACCAGAAAGTTGATTACTATCAGATTTAGTGTACCATAAGCCGAAATTGAGAGTTCCTGCAACATATGTCAGAATTCGTTTCGCCATTTTCCAATGAGAATCTTTAGGGGATTCCATGAATCTGGAAACAAGGTTGGATGCATACATAATGTCAAGCCTAGTTGCTGTAAGATACAACAAACTTCCTACTAAACTTTTGTACAGAGTAGAGTCCATTGTAGGGCCTTCATCGTTCTTGCTCAATTTTGTGCCTAGTGGTATGGGGGTTTCTGCTGGATTGCATTCTTCCATGCAAAATCTTTTGAGGATGTATGTTGCATACTTTTGCTAACAGACAAAAATTCCTTTGGTTGATTGATCAACCTCAATCCCTAAAAAATATTTCATTATGCCAAGATCTGTCATCTCAACCTCAGATTGCATGGCATGTTTAAAATCTGTTAACTCAAGATTTCCCGTATAGATCATGTCATCAACATATAAACATACAATCAAGATTTTACCGTGATGATTTGTTTTGGTGTAAAGAGTTGGCTCATTTTGGCTTCTGATGAAACCACTTTTGATCAGATAAGTGTCAATTCTGTGGTACCAAGCTCTTGGAGCTTGCTTTAAGCCATACAAGGATTTCTTCAATTGATATACTTTGGCTAGCTGGTCTTGGACTTCAAATCCAGGTGGTTGATCGACATAAACTTCTTCTTCTAAGAGATCATTCATGAATGCTGACATGACATCCATCTATTATACTTGCCATTTGTGTTGGGCTGCTATGGCCAATAGAGTCCTTAAAGTGTCTAATCTTGCTACTAGAGAAAAAGTTTCACCATAATCAGTACCTAGTTGTTGTGAGAATCCTTTGGCAACAAGTCTTGCCTTGTGTTTTTCGATCTTCCCTTTTTCATTGAGTTTAGTTGTGTAAACCCACTTGACACCAATACTCTTCTTGTGACTTGTCAAATCAACAAGATCCCATGTCTTGTTCTTCTCAATGGATTCAATTTCTTGGTTCATGGCTTGAACCCAATGTGGCTCCTTAGTTGCTTCCTTAAAAGATGTAGGTTGACATGACATTAAAGCAAAAAGGTTGTGTTGTTCAAAGTCATCCAATTGCTGATGGATTTCTCTCAAACTTCGAGTTCTTTGATTTTGTGGTTCAAAGAATGATTCTCTGTTGGAAGTTGAGTTATCCTGAGAATTTTCAGGTTGTCTTTGTACCTGAAATCTTGGAAGAATAGTTTGAGGTACTTGCTATCCTGAATTTTTTGCGTTTTCAGAACTTGGCAGCAATGGATTTTGACAGTCCATTTGCTGATTTTCTGAACCATTCCAGAATTTATTTTCCAGAAATTTTACATCTCTGCTGAGAATTAGTTTCTTGGTGATTGGATTATAAATCCTGTAAGTTTTAGATGTTTCACTATATCCAGTGAAAATACATTTCTCACTTTTGTCATCAAGTTTCTTCCTTAATTCAGAAGGTATGTGAGCATATGTTATGCATCCAAATGTCCTTAGATGCGCAACATTGAGCTTTGTCCCACTCCATGCTTCTTGAGGAACTTTCATCTTTAGACTGGTGGTTGGAGATCTATTTAGGAGATAAACTGAGCATGCTACTGTTTCAGCCCAAAACCTATTTGACAAACTTTTCTCTTTAAGAAGTGTTCTTGCCATATTCATTATTGTCTGATTTTTCCTTTCAGCCACTCCATTATGTTGTGGAGTATACATGGTTGTTGTTTGCATGATAATGCCTTATGATTTGCAGAAATTTGCAAATTATCTGGAGTTGTATTCTCCTCCTCCATCTGACCTCGGTGCTTTGATATATTTGCCACTCTGTTTTTCAGCTTCTGCCTTGAATTCTTTGAATTTTGTAAAAGTTTCAGACTTGTGTCTGAGAAAATAGATCCATATTTTTCTGCTAAAATCATCAATAAACGTTAGAAAGTAAAAGCTACCACCTATTGAATCTGTTTTCATTGGTCCACATAGGTCAGTGGGAACAAGTTCAAGATGTTGTTTGTCTTGATTGGAAGACTATGGAAAACTAGTTCTCTTATGTTTTCCAAGTATGCAAGACTCACATGGGGGAATTTGCTCTTTAAATATAGGAATACCTTTGACCATGGAGTTCTTCTGAAGAAGACTTAGACTCTGAAATGGTAGATGTCCAAATCTTGTATGACAAACCATTGTTTCATTCAGGGTGGATGCACTCTGTGCATATGGTCAAATCAGATTTGCAGTTCTGAGGGTAAGGGGAAACATTCTATTCAGAGTCATATGGATTTCAGAAATCAATTTTTTGCTTGGGATTTTGTCATATATCTTGCAAGATGCTCCCTTAAAAAGTACCTTATAGCCATGCTCAATGAGCTGTCCTACACTTAGCAAATTATTTTTCAGATCTAGAACATGATAGACATTGTTTATGTCTTTCTTTACATTATGTTTAGTAAGAATAGGAACAATTCATTTTCCTTGAACTTTGACTAAATAATCATTTCCAAGTGTAATATCAGATGAGATTGAAGAATCAATGCATGAAAGTAATTCTTTGTTACCTGTCATGTGATTGCTGCATCCACTGTCCAACAACCAGAGATCTTTAGGTTGTTGTTTAGTCTTGTGGCATGAAAGAAACATACCTCTTGAGTTTTCTCCCGTGTGATTTGACACATGTGCTCTGCCTGAGAGCTAATCTGCTTGCTTCTTCCTGCATTCAGATTCATAGTGGCCATACTTTTTTCAGTAATAGAATTGTATGCTTGATTTCTCATTTGATCTTCTCCCTCTACCTCTTTGAGGCTGGAAATTCGAATGTTGATTTTGTTGTTGTTGCCTTTGACCTTGGAAATTTTGATTCGGATACTGTTGTCTATTACCTCCACTGGAGTGAGGGTTACTTTGATTGCTCCCTCTTCCTTGGTGACCTCTGCTTCTTCCTTTGCCTCTCCCTCCGCTGAAGGAGAATTGAGTTTTGAAAGCATTGGAGATTCACTCATCTGTGAGATGCAGTCTGGTCTCATGTGTCACTAGAGAACCAATTAGTTCATTTGTTGAAAAACTTGACAGATCCTTGGATTCAAGGATTGTTGTTACAACCATTTCGAATTTCTTTGGTAAACTTCTGAGTATTTTCTCAACAATGCGTTGATCAGTGATGGTTTCACCGGTCAATCTAATCTGGTTCACGATGCCCATGACTCTGGTCATGAACTGATCCACATTTTCGGACTCCGTCATCCTTAGAGTCTCGAATTACATTATCAAGGTCTGCAGTTTAATTGTTTTGACCCTGTCATATCCTTGGTAGGAAGATTTAAGGATGTCTCAGGCCTGTTTTGAAGTACCAACACCTATGATTTTTGAAAAAATTGAGTCATCCACAGAATTTTGAATCCAAAATTTATCTTTATTTTCTCTGTTTCTCTGAGTTGCCTAAGCAATTTTCTGCTGATTAGTCATGGCAGACAGGTCTGCTGAATCTGGTTCCACATATCTATGATCCACTGGATCCCAACACTCTTGTGCTTGCAAGAAGGATTTCATCCGAAGAGACCAGAACTCATAGTTCTTTCCAAGAAGAATCAGACCCTGAGTTGGTCCTAAATTACTAGACGACGCCATATATATATTTTTTTATTTAAAAAAAAGTGAACAGAATAGAAACAAAATTCTTACTTACCTGTCTCCTATGTATAATTTGCAGTGACTTCAGAACTCTACATTCAAGATTTCGCGAGTTTTTGGCTTCGTGATTCTGATGTCGGGACTTCGTTATACGAGTCCTCCGATCTCTTGTCTCGCCAACCTCTGATTGCCGAAATTCCGATTTGTCGATGGCTGAAGAGAGCTTATCGACCTTGAATTGGCTCTTAGTCTTCGTTCAATGTGACCATGCGCCTTAATGTTAAAGCGCTGTGGCCCTTTCCGGTTCTCTGTCTTTCAAATTGCTGAAATGTGAAATATGCCTTTGGACAATTCAATGGTCCAGATCTTCCTGTCATCTGACGGTCTAGATCCTATCGGGATTTCACGATTTGTTATTTCGCGAGTTTAGAACTCTTGTCCTAGAGTTTTCAAAACCATGAACTCCGAAATGCCGATTCACTGAAATGGCTTTAATCTTCAGTTAGCCCCTTGGGCTATACCCCTGGTCCACATGACCTCTCCTGATATGACCGCAGTTCCTTTTGGGGTTTCGCGACTCAAACACGCGACCACTTGGTCTCTCGACTCCCAAAAAGCCGATTCCCAAAATGTTGATGGCCTTCACTTGCGGGACTTTCCCCGAGGGCCTAGATTGTTGCCACACATCCCCTTACGATGGATGGTCCTCGTCGTTTTGCGATTTCATGACTTGCGACTCCAAATCCTCTGAGAACTTGAAACCTCCATAGCTGAAATGCCGACGGTTTCATCGATCTCTGCCATGTGTCCGAATGAATGGATGGCTGTGATCTTTTCGGGATTTCGAGACTTTCGTCGTGGAGTGTCGTGACCTTGCGTCAACAAGACCTCCGATATTCCGAACTCCGAAATGCTGAAATGATGGCACTTGGATCTGTTGCCACTTGTCCTCTGAGATGGACAACTCACAATCCTCTCGGGATTTCTCGATACGTGATGTCGGGATTTCGCGTATCGGGGTTTTGGAGAGCAGTCTCCTTCGCTCGTCCAACTCCCGATCCCCGATTTTGCGATGGGATAAGATCGATGGCTCACAGACTATCTCGATCCAACGGTCCAGAATGACTCGTGATTTCGCGATTCGCGAATTCTCACGGCAGTCTTCTGACCTTTACACCTTGCGAGTCAGCGAAATGCCGAGATCTCGCCACATATATCTTGATGGACGGTACAGATGATGTCGGGATTTCGCAACTTCACAAGTAGAAATTTCTCCTGTGAACTTCAGAGGACTAAACCTCATGCACTTTCTCATGAATCCAACGGCTATCAGTCCTTTGCGCAAGATCTAACGACTAAAATTCTTTCGTCTTTTCCACGCTCTCTTCATCCCTTCTGAACTGGTTTCCCGCTCTGGATTCGTTCGCAGGACGAATCTTACGGCTGCAATGGCTATTCTTTACACATGAGATGCGTTCTTTTCTCCTGTGGAAGAAATATTCGTGAATCTTTCAAAGATTTGAAAGAATTACACGGATTCTTTGAAGCTTGACATTGTCTACTGCAATCTTTAACAGATTCGAGCAATTTCCAAGAATGCTTCAAACGATGCTGCGTTCTGCAGCAATCTTTCACAAATTTGAACGAATTTCGTGAAATCTTCAACGTTTCTGCCTCCTGAAGCTCTTCTTCGTGAATTCTTTGATGATTCTTGAAAATTGTACAAGAATCTTTAAAGTTTCTTCTTTTTCACTCTCATCTTCCTCGATCTTTCGAGCGTTGTACGCTCTGCTTTGGCGCGTGAGCTTCTTATGCTGATCTCTTGAGCGTATGAGCGAACAGCTTCCTCATGGAAGTTTGTTGCAAGGATCTTTCAAGATTATGACGAACAACTCTCCAATCCTTGTGAAAAGACTGTGTCATGTGCTCTCAAGATCTGTGTAAGATCTGTGGTATTTGAGGATTGTGTTTCTCTCCAGCCTGTGTGAAGAGGCTTACTGCTAAAGCTTTGATACCATGATAAATTGTGAAGCAAGAAATGCAGAGAGAGAGAATAGAACAGAAAACAATATATTAGAATATATGAAGAAGAGTACAAAACGAGTACATGAAGAAGTTCTGAAGTAGTAAGTTTGAAGAAGTACTATGCAATGGGAAATAGCTGAGCTAAATAGGCTCAAGCAAATCAAGAATAGAAAGTACAGCTGGCTAGGACAACTGGCAGTGTACAATCAGCCTGTTGAGGTTACATTATATTTAACAAGCCATGCCCTCCACAAGCTTCTCTGCAGACACTTTAAGGATTTCACTGTGTAGGAAGTCATGTAGCCTTTTAGCCTATTAGAGAGAGCATGGACATCTGCTATAACTTGTTTATCTTGTGATTTTTTTCATCTCAGAGTATTTTTTCTCCAAGTAAGCTATTGCAAAACGAAAAGCATATGTAGAGGCCACTATAGGTATGAGTTTGTGTTGGTGAGATTAGTAATCTAAAATGTTAATCTTGCGTTGTTTGGGAGGACCAAACAACTGTCGAAGAAATGAGTAGCATACAACTATTGTAACAACAATTTTCACGACTTCAACAGATCCATTGGCAAGGCCAACTCTCCCCCCAACAAGCTGAATCAGACCCCCAATTTTATAGAAAGAGAGAGATCCATAATGCCCGCTACCTCCGTAGTTGCAAAGTACTAAGATGGGTTCTCGAGAAGAGACTTAAGGGGTCCGATCCCGGCCTCTCTCACAAGCCCTTGAAGCTGTCTCGTGGTCAATTCTCGATGCTCATCCTTTGACATCTCAATTTGGGTTTGTAATTTTGGGTTGTCACGAAAAAACTGAAGAATCTTCTCATGAACACACCTGTATTTACCTTTCATGTAATCATCCAGGACTACAAAGCTCACCAAAAACTTCACCATCACCTGTAGTTTTGCATGTGATTATACATTTTATAGGTTTACGAAGGCCTCAAAACAAATCCTATCGCTACAAATGAGAGCGCATATGATAGGGACAAACAAAACCAGGATTTGAGAGCGCGCTTTTGAGAGTAGAGCCATAGCGAGAGCAGGGGAGAAAAAACAATTGCACTCATCATTTCTTTAGCGGAAACACGATAGTATTTGAAGAGAGTAGAGCCATAGCGAGAGCAGGGGAAAAAAAACAATTGCACTCATCATTTCTTTAGCGGAAACACGATAGTATTTGAAGTATCGAATAGATCATGGGAATGGCCGCAAACAACATTTGCTATGTCACAACAAAACCTCAAAATTGTTGTAAGCATGATTTACAAATCCATCGATGCTATGCGACTAGCAACCAGCCAAAACTTGAACGTGAAACATTGAGACAAGTTAATTGTCATAGGTGGCTTGTATACCTGACTTTCTACTTCACGTACCTATGGACACACTTGGTGTTCACTTTGAACATTACCATATTATCCCTCCTTCGATTCCAATGATGAACACAAACACTAATGTTGCCTCCGACACCTCGACGATCTTCAGGCATCCACCATAGATATTTTCACATGTTACTATACGACAACTGGTGCTCTCTTTACTCTATGCATTGTTACGCATTTGGGTATTCAAATGAGTGCTTTTACTGAGCTGTGGGATATAGTCCTCATGGACGAGGGATACACAAATGTAACACTATAGGTAATCAATCGTTTTCAACTTGTACTAACATGTAATACATGGTTGTGTCTTCTTGTGAGCTCCCTCCTCGTGGCATTGCACCTTTGGTGTTGCTCGATGACTTAATAAGCGGGGCCTGATGGTCAAGCCAAAAAACATTTTTCTCCTCGGCCTCTATATGATGCGAGCTCTCTTACCTTTAGTGATTGATAACTCAGCTCTTGGTTTCATGAATAGAAAAATGGGTTTGATGAGTAATAATCCCAATATCCTTTTTTACAAGAATAATTACACCTTGAATTCTTAGCTTAATACCAATAAAAAGTTGGAACTTTCCTATCGACTTCTTATCCTTGGAGATTTAGTACTTGGTCTCTGGTGTTTAAACACGACCCTTGATGCTATCCTTTGAAGTTTTGACCTTCTTATGAGCATATCAAATTTTATGGAATAATAGGAAAATGGGAAAAATAATGCAAAGGATAGTATGCTCCAAAATTGGTGCTTGCATTAACAATTTTTTTCTTTGTTATAAGAATGAAAGCATTCTTGCAACAAAGCAATTTTGACATGTAGATTTAGGCGTTAACAAGAACCTAGCCTTCTTACATAAGTTAATAACCAGCTAAAAAAAGAGATATAACAATCACATATAGTAGAGACGAATATATGGAGGCAATGGTAATATTTATTGGTCATTTAAGTTAATAACCAGCTAAAAAAAGAGATATAACAATCACATATAGTAGAGACGAATATATGGAGGCAATGGTAATATTTATTGGTCATCCAAATGATGGAGAAATTAATACAAATTCGAGGAAGCTCCTCGCTGGCTTCTCCATTTAACTAGGAGAGATCTTAAGGTTTTTGAGACATACAAAAATTAAAGCGCTTAAGAAACCACCAAATAAATAACAAGAAGGGTATGTGTTTTCGCAACTCAACGGGTCCAATTTCATTGTTGTATAAATCATGTTATTGTATTTTGGATTAATTTTGTTATTGTAATTTTTTATTTTATTTTTGTTTCTAGAATTATTGTATTATATTTTGGGTTAATTTTTTATAGGTTATATTTAAGGAGATTTTATTTTTTTTAAGAACGTATTATGTGAAATAAAAATAGAGACTTTTCATAAATGAAATGAAATATTTTAAAATTTATTTTGTCATATATAAATACTGTTTTTAATAGTGGAAAAAATGGTTTTATCTTTAGCATCATCTGTTTAAAATGAACAAGCCACTCAATATAAGAAATAAATGTCCAATTCAAGAAAATCCAAAAACACAATCTACATATCCATGACAAGAGAATTAATTTAGAAGAAGAAGAATTAAGAATGATGTTGTTATTTTTCAGTGTTTCTTCTAAAGTCTCCATCTTCTTAAAACATTTAGACTTTAGATGGCCATATTTCCCACAAAAATTGTAATGTCCTTCAATCTTCTTACTTTTGATATTGTTCGTTTTTCACCATTGGGAGGAGGAGTCGACTCATATGGTTTGACACCCATGTTTTGTTTGTTGTTGATTCGAATCCTTGGAATTATCCTTATATTGGGCCACAGGGGCCATGTTAGATGTACCTATACTGTTGATTACTCCAAGATGCAAGAGCATATCTTGCTTTCTAAAAAAAGAATAAAAAAAAATCTTAAAGAGTGGGTGGTTTGTAACTAGCCCCTAGAGCTCTTATGGTATAGTGAAAACTATATAAAAAAACATAATATGCACTACAAAACTTAGCATGAATATAATATATCCATTGGGAATCATTATTTTATATGTTATAGTCTTCAAGTAAAAGTTTGAGTGTTTTGAGCATAGAAAGATAATTTTCAATGTAAGAGAAATCACTTAGATTTAAAGAAATCAAATTTCAAGTTGGTGGGCTCAAATATCATCTCACTTGTCAAGTCCTTGAAGTGAAACTATAAATCATTAGAGATTGACATTTTGATTAATCAACATACTTTGTTGTTTTTATTATCTCATTTGGCTTTCTTTGAGGCATTAGGGGGCATAGTTTCTTTTCCGAAGGTAATATAGTAATGTTCTTTACTTCATGGTACATAGTTCATATGAGATTTCCATGAGAAGTAGTTTGAATTAGTAAGAAAAATATTACTTGGACTAGCCATATTAAAATATGCATATAAGGTGAATTTAAAAGAAGAAATTGATTATTTGCATAGAAAACAACTTTATATATATGACACTAAAAATAGAAATTAAATTTCAAATCTATGTCCTTTTTAAGGAAAACATAAAAGGTAACCATTGTAGTATCTAAAGTAGAGGTTCACACACACGGTGATAGATGAAAATGAGGTTGCTTTGTCAAAAAATGTTTCTCTTAGTTCTCTTCACTTTGCTTATAAGCTCACTTTTACAAAAAAAAAATCAATTATATAAAACTACTCAATTTTATAAAATACGTGAGAATATGTTTTGCAATAAAATTACATATTGAAAACATAAAAGGTAACCATTGCAGTATCTAAAGTAGAGGTTCACACACACGATGATAGATGAAAATGAGGTTGCTTTGTCAAAAAATGTTTCTCTTAGTTCTCTTCACTTTGCTTATAAGCTCACTTTTACAAAAAAAAATCAATTTTATATAAAGCTACTCAATTTTATAAAATACGTGAAAATATGTTTTGCAATAGAATTACATATTGAAAAAAACACATTAAAGTTACTTTATAGTGATTCACTTTTACAATTTAAGTGATTCACTTAAACTTCTATGAACTAACTTTTATTTAATAAAGTGAGTGTTTCTTTTGATGCACAAAAAAATAAGAAAAGTTTTGAGTAAAAAATTATAAAACTTAATATGATTAGATTTAAGTATTCTCTCTATTTATTATTTGTTGAGAGTTTTTTATGCAAAACACAATTCAATATAGATGCACACAAAAATAAGAAATTTTTTGAGTAAAAAATTATAAAACTTAATATGATTAGATTTAAGTATTCTCTCTATTTATTATTTGTTGAGATCATTTGTGACGTCCCAAAAAAATAAAATATTTTTAAAATTTAAATCTGCTGAAAATTCATTCCGTTTTTAATAAATTTGAATTTGGAAAATTTTTGCCCTTTATGGCAATTCTGAATTTCGAATATGATGATTGTAATTAATTATTATGACTGCTGGGTAGAGACCTGATTTGAACCAACTAACTATTTGACTATGACACTTGTATGAAAACATAATATTTTATATTGATTGCAGGAGGACAAATGGAACAACCATGTTAAATTTAGCTGACCATGACTCCATGAGTGGGGAACACACTGGAATTAACTATGGGCTGATTGTTACAAGTGGAAAATCAGTGATTTGTCCATTGGTAGCCCCTGAAAATCAGGGATTTAAAAAGCTGTGAAAATTCCCAAGGGAGGGAAAAAAAGTCCTAGGCAAATTAATAAATAGCATATGTCAGGAGGCAGGATGCTACCAAGTATGATGGGAAGGAAGACTATGAATTTTTCTTTGCTTCTTGTTGTTATTAGCACTACTGTGTGAGTGTGAGGCAAGAGGGATACTGCTAGAATTGAAGGACATTGCTGGAGAGGGGATTTCAATTCGCCCTCATGGACTCCTGGTCAGGCTAGGAGGTGAATTGGGAAAGTAGATTGGTTGCCCTTTTCTAAGATTGGGAGGAACGTGGTTGTTCTCTTTGTCTTCCCACAAATTTGGTTAAGATATGTAACTCTACCTTATCCTAGTCAAATGTCATGTGTTGCAATCTGTTTACTTCTATGTATGAATTTCTGGTTGAATGTTGTGGTGGAAAGATCTATCATTTTACTTCATAGTTGTTGGCTAGAAATGGACTCATTTATTTAGATGTGATGCTGAGTAATTACTAAGATCTTGGAGTGTACCAAATAGAAAAACAAATTATGTAGTAGTTATTAATCCCGTAACAGAATGGATTACAGACTACAACTATCTTCTTAGTTAATTATGTTCAGTAAAATGAAATAAAATTGTTTGCATAAATAATTGAAACCACACGCACCAATAGCTGTGGCGGATTTCATTTATTGTAGATGCTAATAATATACAATGAGCCTCCTCTAATGAGAATACCAGTCCAGATTCAAAGTAAATACACTCTTTATCATAGAGGTATTAATCGATATGTAAATTGACCTGTATAAATATATCATGAACATATATGTATATATATAAGGACCGTTCTGTATGATATAATATGACGTTGGAGTAAACCGATTACTAAGGTATCTGAAAAAAAAACTAGACAGATATACATATAAACATTTACATAGGAATATAATTCAGAAACTTACCAAAACCCCATTACAGAAAATTAAGTATATGTACATCAACATGGTAGTGAGGGTACTTTAGTAATGAATCTGTGGTTTAAAGGCACATATACAGTATAACCTCTATCGTAGGTACAATGCTACAGGGTATCTAGTATGAAGGAGTAAGAAAAACACATGAAAGGAAATAAACCTGAAATTTTGGATGTCCCGATCTTTTATAATCTCAAATGGACAAACTTTTTCTTGTTGATTTATATATGAGAAACCCCAAAATATGGACAGAATCCCACAGACCTAATCTTTACATGAAACCATTTCATATAGTTGGTTCGTAAGTTAAACTTACAAATGGTGGAATAAGACTTAGGTTCAACTCCTACCAAAAACTAGTGTTATATCATAATGCAAGTATACGATGCTTAAACAAAATCTGGAAGTCATCACCCGATCTCGGTGGAAAACAAAACCCTTAGGCGCAGTTGTTATTATGCTAGTTTTCGGCATACTACTGTACTTAGCCGAAATCATTTTTGAGAAGGGACCATGTAATCAACAATGAGATTCAATTCTGGAAAAATAACTAGATAATTCAAATCTGTAATAACAAATCGTTTTTCAGAAATACCGAGAAAAAATATTAAACACGAAAAGTGACAGATTGAAACCCATTTACACAACGAAATAATACTCAAAGCACAATGATCATATTAATTAAATAGAATAACTATCCAAATATCACAAGTCCAACCAGATGCAAGCTTGGCGTAAATTTTCTTTGTACCAGAATGTTTATACAAAATCAGGGCATACCTTGTATTAACTGAATACAGAACTTGGAGCTAAAAATCTTCAAACATTAGGGATGGGACAAAGCCTTGACCATAGGTTCATGTAAACTTGAAATAGATGGATGGGTACTATGTTGGAACCTGAATACCTCTTGAAGGAGTGAAGAGGGCATCCCCATGCTTCAGCGTGACTGCACCTACACAAAATAATGTGAAGGCTTATAATGTATCCAATGGAAAAAAATTATTAAATCACATAACAAAATAAAAATTAGATAGTGGGTCGGTGAATACTTAACTGTAAAGGTGTTCTTGCCTTCTACCATCGCGCTATCCCGTACGCCTCCCACACCGAAAGGGGAGGAGGATTTTGTGTCTCCCTTATGGGTACCCTGGCACATCAAGGGGCCCATCATTAGCGATTAATACCATTTTTAATCAAAAACACTGTAGAAAATGAATTTGCGTATAACGACCATAAAGTAATAGTAAACATAAAATTAATGTGACATTTCAAATATGAACAGGAAGGATTAAACACCTCTGGCCATGAGAACATTGCTCCTAATCAATATAATGACACTAGCGATTTAAACACAGAAGTTCTCTCAAGTTCAACAGCATGCTGAAAGGTCTATTACACACCCAAGTAAGGAAAAACTCGGACATGACACTCTGTCATCTAAGACAAATCGCTTGGGAAACCATGCCATTAACAAAAGTTCAAGCAAAAAAGAATAGCATATTCTGAATGCACATTTCTAACAGACATCGTAGTAAGTTCCTCCAAGAAAGGAGAATAGCTCGGCCTCGATAGGAAGAATAGTACAGAGAAAGGGGTTAAACAGTGAAGAACCTAGACCTGGCTAGGGTAACACCTACCCTTTCACAATAACCTCGAAGAATGCTACCGAAGAACTGACCGGGACCAGGAGAATGCAGAGACCTACCTAACAAGATAGAAAGATCTGAATGTGTAAGTAAAGGAACAATCAAGGGTAAACTTACCCTGCACAGAGCTGTCGTCGAGAAGTTCCACCCAAGATCTTCACCCATCTGGCACAGGGGCCAAATCATAAACTCATGTCCACGATGCTAAATCCAAACAAAATAATGGTTTGATACGTTCCTTCCTCCTTCACTAAACCAAAATGAGAATGAAAACAAAAAATGGACTAATACGGTGCTTCCTCCTTCACCAAACCAAAACCAGAATGAAAGTGAAAGTGCAGAAGTAACCTTTCACATGGAGTAAAGGGGATGGGGTCTTCGTACTTGGACCATGTGAATATAGGGTAAGTGTCGACATCTCATTAAGGCACGCAAGTCGAGCTCTATATCAAATAGACCTATCCCAGGCGCTTTAAATGTTGTAGACGGGCCTTTAAGGTACAAGGGTTCCAACCTGTATCGGTTGCTCAGAGTATTAATGACGAGGTAACAAGATGGCTTAGTTATTGCACCATTATATGTTTAACCCAACTACCTTTGCATTAACCATCCGAGTCGGATATCCCTTGTCGTTACCTAATGAATAGTTGTGTTAGCACGATCATAACCATAACCTTCACAAGTTAACCTCTACGCACTTTATATTCAAGGTGCAAGTTTAATGCTTGATTTTATACCCAAATAACTTTTGTTTCCGATTAATGTTAACCTCTCCATGTAGATCTTATAATGATATATATATATATATATATATATATATATATATATATATATATCAGATGAGCATCATAAAGCCTTACATCTATAACCCTTGTATTTGTATGATAGTGACTCTAAGTAGTTACATCTCTGTATCATAAAGTGGATTTGGAAATGAATCGGTAGATAATAACAAGTTGCAATGAAATAGGATATCCCTAGATATGAACCTATGTTCGTATATAACTCAATATCGAAATACAAAGCGACGACTTTATGTTAAAATAGGATAGAGGAGTAAAAGGAAATAAGACTGTTGTACATTATGGTTGACAAATGAGTGAAAAGATTTAAAGACACATAACCAACTCAAAGTCCCCAACTAAAAAAAATAAATTGTTATGTAAATTTTGAGGTACATTACATATGGTATGAGAGAAAAAAGGTTACAACACTGGACCTGAACAGGGCCACAATAACTGCTTAGTATATATATATTCTGATTTATGTAAAACTAATAAAAGTCGTATGGTTACAAACATAAAGCTATGTCTGTTTTGTGTTCATTATGGCAGCTTAGGAGGATGCAGAAGTCAGGATGGGAGAAAACCCGCAACAAGGACCCCCTGAGATCCAAGATAGAACAGTGATGGAAGTTCACCCACGGAAGTGTTAGAAACAATGAGGAACCTTATTGTTGAATTACAGATTTTCAAAGAAGACAATGAAAAATTGAAAAAGGCACAACAGGAACAGCAAGAGATAAATGAAGTCCTACTACGTAGTATAGTGACCAAGAAAACCCCAAAAGACGATAACCATGAGGAAGAAGTCAGCAAAAGGGCCTCCAAGAACTCAGGGCCGGAAACAAAAAAGGGAGATAGTTTGTCGGAAGGAACACCTTCAGCTGAAGAAAAAACTAAATTTGACAAAAAGAAAACAAGTAGACCACCTCGAAGGAGAATTTAAAAAGATTAAACCAGCTAACTTTGATGGAGAATCCAAGACGGGAGAGGAAGCTGAAGCATGGTTGTTGGACATCAAAAAACACTTCCAGATCTACAACTATTCCAACAACATGAAGGTAAGAATGGCCATCTACAATATGAAAGGGAAGGCCAACATTTGGTGGCAGGACCTGAAATTGGCCAAGGGCCTAAAGGTAAAACAGTTGGAATGGTCTAACCTTAAAAAGTATTTAAAGAAACAATATCTTTCAAAAAGTTACTATGAAAGGAAGACAAAAGAGTTCTACGAGTTACGACTTGGAAAGATGGAAATGGAGGACCTTATAAATACATTTTTGGAGCTGCTAAGGTTCGTATCGTGAGGATAAAGTAAAAATTCAGCGATTTCTAAGCTGTCTACCACAGTCCTACAAGGACAGAATTGAGTTTGACAACCCCAAATCCTTGAGCGAAGTATTCAGAAAGGAACAAATGTGCTATGATCAGTATAAACAATAGGTAGAGTTTCCCAAAGCATGGAAGGATAAGAAATAAGAGCGAATGAACCAACGGAAGAAGGGGTACCATCCATCTCCTTATCGGAATACAACAAAAAGTTTTCTGAGAAAGGATTTTCACTCCAACCATCTGAATATGCAAGGCAGTGGTAAACCTGTAAACCTGGGTATGAAGAAGTTTGGAGACAACCCCCGCGAGCCATTAATGTGTTGGGAATGTGGAGAGACTCATCTAAGGAGGAACTGTCCACGTTTGAGTTCAACAAACATAACTGTTGTTCATAATCTGCAGGAAGCCTCGACAGTGGGAGATGTCGGTAGAAGCCTACATCGGATAAATGCAGCCATAGATGGTTGACAAGCTGACCACCAGTCCTCGGTGGTATAAATCGAAGGTAAAATCAATGACACTTGAATTTATGTCTTAATTGACCCTAGAGCTACATTAAGTTATATTACACCTAATGTGGCAGAGTCAAACAAACTTAAGAAGCTGAAGCATGCAAGATCATGGCTTGTACAATTAGGGAATGGTACTAAAAGAAAGGTAGTTGAGTTTGTTCTTTATTTTGAGTTCATCTTAGACGGTCAAAATATAAAGACCAATCTGAACATCCTACCACTAGGATCTTACGATATGATTATTGAGATGGATTGGTTGGAACAACACAAAGTAGTACTAGATTGGTATACAAAGATACTTATCTATAAGGATGATTTTGACACTCTTAGAACAACCCAAGGTATACCAAAACTGGTATCAGTCAGACAATTTTCAGCAATGCAACTCAAGAAATGTATGAGGAAGGGATGTCAAGTTTATGCCATCCAGGTAACGAATCTGCTAGGAAAAGATGATAAGCCAAAACTAGAAGACTTTGTTGTCCTACGTGATTTCAGAGACATGTTTGTGGATGAGATACCAGAATTACCCCCTAGAAGGGAAATATACTTCTCCATATATATGTTACCCATTTCTTCCCCTATCTCAAAGGCGCCTTACCAAATGATTCTACCAGAACTGACATAATTAAAAATACAATTACAAGAATTGTTGGACAAAGAGTACATCAGACCGATTGTCTCACCTTGGGGAGCACCAGTCCTCTTTGTGAAAAAGAAGGACGATACTCTAAGATTATGTATCAATTATAGACAACTGAACAAAATGACTATTAAGAATAAATACCCCTTACCAAGGATAAATGATCTGTTCGATCAAGTAGGGGGGGACAAGATCTTTTCAAAATTGGATTTACGATCTAGTTATCATCAAGTTCGGATAAAAGACGAGGACATAAACAAAAGAGAATTTCGGACAAGATATGGACACTACAAGTTTGTAGTCATACCTTTCGGACTCACTACTACCCCAACAATGTTTATGTGCCTAATGAACAGTAATTTCAGTGAGTACTTGGACAAGTTCGTGGTAGTTGGACATGTAATTTTAGCAGAGGGAATTTCCGTAGACCCGGAAAAGAGGAAAGCCATTAGGAAATGGTCGGTACCTAAAGATGTATCTGATATACGGTCATTCATGGGAATTACCAGATATTACCATAGGTTTATAGAAGGGTTTTCCAAGATAGCCTACCCTATCACATCATTACAAAAGAAAGGAACCAGGTTTAACTGATCAGAGAAATGTCAAAACAGCTTCAACAAACTAAAGGAGTTATTGACAATGGCACCCATATTGAAAGTAGTAGACCTAGATAAAGACTTCACCGTATGTGTTTATGCAAGTAAAGAAGGACTAGGTGGTGTCCTAACCCAGGAAGGACACATTATTTGTTATGCGTCCCAAAAATTGAAGGAACACGAGCAAAATTATGTCACTCATGACTTAGAATTAGCAGCAGTAATACACGCCTTAAAGATGTGGCGACACTACATAATGGGCAGAAGATTCCTATTATTAATGGACAATAGCAGGGTGAAATATCTATTTAACCAACCAAATCTTAACGCAAGGCAAGCAAGGTGGTTAGCCTTCTTGAGAGAATTCGACTTCGAGGTCAGACTTATCAAGGGAAAGGAAAACAAAGTAGCAGACACTTTAAGTAGAAGAATCCATCGGTTATTTGAGATGAATGTTAGCAGGGTAGAAAGTGGTTTGAAAGAAAGAATAAGGACAACAAGTATTGATGATGAAAACTATACTAAAATATTGATAGAAATACCGAACAATACCATGAACTCAAATAAACCAGATCTAAGTATCAACGAGAAGTGACTGCTACGATTTAAAAATAGACTTTACATACCAAATTCAACAGGGTTAAAATTAACAATCTTGGATGAAGTGCATAAGAAATCATATTCTGGCCACCCTGGTTACCAGAAAACGATAACAGCACTTAGGAAACTATTTTATTGGCCTAATATTAAGGGAGAAATAGCAGAATACTTGGCTAAGTGCCAATATTGTCAGCAGGTTATGGTCGAACACCAACATCCAGCCGGCCTATTACAACCATTACCCTTACCATAATGGAAGTGGGAGACCATATCGCTGGATTTTATAACAGGTTTTCCTAAAACTTAGAAACAAAACGATTCTATTATGGTGGTAATCGATAAACTCAGTAAGTCTACACACTTTATTCATGTAAAGTCTACTTTTAAAGCTATAAACATTGCTGAAATATTCATGAAAGAAATTTTTAGAATGCATGGTATTCCTAAATTGGTGATTTCAGATAGAGACGTAAAACACTCGTGTACTGTGTATATGTTTGATTTTTATTTCTTACTTCTCATTATTGGATAATAATTCTATATTGATATAACATTTGAAGAAAAAGGATTATAATTACGCTATTACCGACTCACCCCCCTCTCAGTAATCCAACAATTTCCTAGATTCAACATTCCCCTTTTTATTACTTGCCACCGATTTATTTCACCAATAAAACCATGGAGCATTTTAGGATACATTGAGAAAATTTGGCAAAGAAAATTGATTAGAGATGCAAAAATCAGTGCCAAACTTTGTTGAAATGGTCTTGAATTGATTCCAGGAAAGTATTTTGATAAAATTTGATTTTAGTTTTTATTTCATAGTTTGCTTAAACCATAAAAAATAAAAACAAAAATTGGTTTTTCCATTATTGAAGTGTAGCACACTTGATTAACATGTAGCCTTGTGATAATTCAAATGGAGGCTCACCATAGAAAGACATACATCACCCCAATTCACAAACGACAAACATAAACATGGAAATTGATACAAAGTCGAGATCTATTAGAACCCTTATACACTACTTATGAAACACCATAGACCCCTCACGATTGTCACTAGCCACATCTCTAGACATCATTGTATCTTCCATTGCAAATTCCCAAGGAGAATTAACTCACATTTATGATTAGAGGGCCAGAATGTATGGATATTATAGAATGATTCTAGATAAAAACCAAGTTAGAGACCTTAACATTTTAAAACAACACATGATGACATTGTCTATTGACCCTAGAATTTGATTATAACCACTAGTTAGAAATATATGCATTTTTATGGAATAATGCACCCTCCAACCATTTTCGGACAATTGGAAGGATAGGTAGTTTATGGTCTTGGACAAACCTCCCTAGAATAATAGGGAGGTGTCTCTATATTTTCTAAGAAAATTATGGGCATAATTTAGCTTACATCACCATTTCAACTAGTTTGACATTGGTGAGTTCTAGGGGGTGGTTTGTGGGTCCATGCAGGATAGAGAAAATGCTAGGTGTGACCCATTTCTAGGTCCTCGTCCTCTTAAGTGAAGTCCTAGAACCCTTGCGCAACATGCTCCCATAGAAAAAAGCATCAAACAAACATAGAAATATATACCCACCTTGACTTGTAGCCTAATGCAACACAACACATTTATAAAATTATGTCTATGTTGGACATTTATATCCTATCCGAGTTTATAGCTTAAGTGACCCAGGGTTCATGTATGTTCGGGATTCCAAAAAAGCCTCTAGTAGCCCAAAAGGCAACGCAATACACATAGTACACTACATTGTCTCACCTGAGATAGTCTTAATGGGTGGCTTCAATACTCATGTCTTTGCAGCCTAGGATTGAGTGGAAGATCTGAGAACTCTATGCGGAGAACTGTATTTTAACTTATTAACACAATATCCCATCATTTGCTATTTATGCAAAAAATATAACAACTCATTCATTTAACATAATAATAACTACTGAAGACAATAAAGAAACACATGCATTCAATCACATAAAAAAGGTTTTACCGTGGTTCACCCCCCCTTGGGCTACCTCCAGAAAGATCTGGATCTTACCTCTTTATTATAGTATTTCTGGAACTCCAATGTTCCACACTTTACAACTTGGCTTTGATGGGTTGAGATCTATTATGAGGAGGACTAAATCGCACTAGGCTCCTCAGCTTGCGATCTAACCCTCAAGATCTACCCTCCTCGGTCCTATCTAGCTTAACAACTTACAAAATAATTAGGTCGTATAGTGAAATATTACACTACATCGCATATCTCGGTCTATATGTCTCTCTCTATAAAAAAACCAACCACTTCTATGAGACCTAGGAATCTATATTTATACATTTTTGGCTCTTCATCCATTTCAATTACATTGCAAAAACCCTAACCCTACAGTCATTAGGTCTTTCATAGATGCATGTGTGCTACTTTTCCTTCCAGCTGTCACTTTCCTCGTGCATGCCTTCCTTCCCAAAATTGTCTGTATTTCTTCTTTGGTCTGCTTCCAATAGGCCCCCAACACTGACATGTGGCTCATCTCAAGCCACCTAACCCTTGTGTTCTTTATTGATCTCGTTGGTGATTGCCTGGAATTTCTCCTTGAGCTTTGCTGCTTGTTTTTGGGCCTGCGTGGTCTTTTCCTTGAGTGTGTCTACTGTCTAGCCTGTAATCTCATCACTGATCAATCATGTGCACTCTGTCTGGGTATGTGCCATATATTCCTTGGTTTCCTCTACCTGTGCAATGAATTCTGCTACTCACTCTTGAAGTGGTTTCATTTGATCCCAACGCTCCTTTTTCTACGTTTGCGCAGTGGTGAGTTCTACCTGTAGTTTCTTCATATCATATAACCCTTTGACATGCTCCATAATGGTAATTGTCTTCTTCCTCTGCTTGAGGTCCTGGATAGGTTATCTTATCATTTCTTCTTCCTTGTCCCACTTTTGGATTTGTTGATCCTCTTCTAGCTTTGTCCAAAGATGTGTTGCATTATCAAACAAGTCAGCTGATGTGTTGATCTGTCACTCTATCTCCTATAGCTCTTTTGTTTCCTCTTGATTCCTTTGCTCCCTTGCAGTTGGGGGAGTTGTCGGTGTGAGATGCTCATGGAGATTCTCAATCTCCTTATGATATTTATCGATTTCCTGTGCAATCTGATCAATCTTCTCTGCTCGTGTGATTTCATGCCTCTACGCGGTCTTCAGAATCTTCTCATAAGTTTCAGACACTTTTTGATCCAATCTATTTGTGCACTCCTTTTGTTCCCAAGTCTCGAGCTTTGCCAACTCATATACCAATTCTAGCACATCCTATTTCTCCTTTGCCTGTTGTAGTTTAGTGGTTTCTGTGCATGAATGAGGGTGTACTTCCTCGTTAATGTTAACCTGTAATTTGTGTAGATCTTTGGATGGTATCTGCAGAAATACCAATTGGAGATGAGCTAAGTCCTTCAGGGGTGTCTACCCCACAATCTCATCCATGCACAAAATGTTGGGTGTAATGTGGAATGTTTCACTTGGTTGTGGTATTGTGTGGACTAAATCTCGCTCACTTACTTCAGGTTCTTCTCTTGGTTGTGATGTTGATGACCATGTTCCTATGCTGCTGCATGCTTTCTGTCCTTCCCTAAACTACTTAAGGAACTGTCATGTGTCCTCCATATCCTCTTGAATTTTGTTCTTGTGGTGTGTAGCATGGTCAAAGTCCTTGGTTATACAATCTTGAACCATTTATGCTATCATTTCTACATCATCCTTCATGATGGTGTACTCTGGAGGTGTTCTTTGTGCCTTCATCTTCCTATGCGCGCCCCTTGTCTAAATAACTGGTCTTTTAGTTAGGCCTGGTTTCTGTGGATTGGGACCTGATGTAGTCCCCTACGCTACCTCAACCTATTTTTGTTGTCCGTGGGTTGGTTGCATATTTTTCTTCTTTCCCTTCTGGGTCCCAATTTTAGATGTCCCTTCGTTCGTCTTCTTTGTTTTAGTCTGGCCCGTCCTTCATTTCTTGGGCACTGGGAATTATTGAAGTTGTGGTTCTTCCTGCCCTACCTCCTCTTCTGCTATTCCTAAAGGTAAATATTGAGTGAGGACTAGGAACTTCCAGTTGTCTTCCCAATCTCTGATAACCATTTCAATTTCTCCCTCTGTAACATAGTAGCACATTTGTAGCCAATTCTTGTTGGGATCCTTTCTCTCCTGTATCCACATCACATGTCGGGTGGCCTTGAATTTAGCTATGTCCCGGTAGTACGCGACAACCTGTGGCATTATTCTCCATAGCTTGGCGATGGTATCCTATAGTTTGAAGAGGTATCCTTCGAATACAACTATGTTCATCTTCATGTGCTTGGCATTTGGTGCAGCAGCAAGTGATAAATACCTTGCTCCATGATTCAACTTGGGTTTAGTGGAGAAAAATGTGTAATTTGGTTCCTTCCATCCTATGATGACTATTAGTATGAGAAACCACCAGTAATGGAATTGTGTTCCCATATCCTATGCATCCTTGTACTAGTCCAGAAATAGATTCAAAAGATAAGGGGACCAACTAACTGTGGTGCCCTCAACATGTTGTGTTGGAACTGCGATGACCCCCGCCAAGACTTCCTCCTTACGAAATTTCCTTAACAGTTTTCATGCCATGATGTTTGCAGCTATCTATTTCATGAAATCATTGATTTGTTTGATGATGATTCCTTGTGTCCCCCTGTCAGTGCCGAGTTTATTCTTCATCTCCTCCATGAGTGTTTTATCCTTTGCTTTTTCGTCGAGAAATTGTGCGGGATCCATAACCCGGGATGGCAGCCCTATAATGTGCGCAATGAGATATACGTCTATCAAGATGTTCTTATCCAACCATACATCCCCACCATGTGTGAATGCCATCAATTGTTTGACGCAATTGTTTGTGTATTGTCCTCTACCAAAGTGTGGTATCTCTAGCAGTCCTAAAATCCCCATCTTTTCCAATCTTGTTTCCCTTTGAAGTGGTTGACAAATAAATTCCCCAAATGTATCCATACCTACAATATGTATGTAGAATCTCTTTATGAACTCCAAGAATTTTTCTGTTTATGTTACATCATTGTTCGAGTATTTTAGCTTCTCGACATGACCTAACAAGTCTAATTTCACCCGTACCCCTTCTAGTATTTGTTGTAAAATGATGGTTGGGATGGGTTGTTTGCGTGGTGACCTAGATACCTGTTGCTTGTCCTTCTTGCGGTAGTGGATGGCTCAATGTTCCAGCCTCTGTTTGGCATACCTCAGCATACAATTTTGGCCAGCCCATGACATTTTCCATTGTTCCTTCTTGTAGGTGGTTGGACATGTTTGTTTGGGGTTTGTCTCGCATGACTACTATTGCTTGATTTGTAGCCATCCCATTGACTCTTGGAGCTCCTTCAGGGTTCTCTAGTTGCGCCTCCTTTCAGGTTCCCAGGCCCTGGTTTTGTTTCTCTTGTTCCTTTGTCGTCACATCCACATTCATTTCCTTAGGTGTTGGTTTTTGTTTTTCCTCTACCACGGTTGTGGGGTTCATCAGTGTTGTATATGGTGAAGGAATTTCATCGACATTGAATATCTCCAATGTCATCTGTTCATTTTCCTCTGAGTGTGCATGTGCATCCATTCGAACTTCATCATGTCTGGAAGTATGGCTCAAATCTACTTATTTTGGTGGTGCCATGGTGGAAACTCTAATTGTTCGCCGATCTATTTAGATTCTGCAACCTATGTGAACTTCACTCTGTGCTTCATCTGTTCGTTTTCTCTCTTTCTTCAATATTTTTTCAATAGGCTCTTTGATACCACGTTATTGTGTTGTATTGGCATTGTATGAAGCTTGTCGAAAACACTACCTTTATGATGGATTCAATGAACCTCTAGTTTCGTTGTAATTGCCACTACTCTGCTTCACTGTCTTCAGTTGGCACGATTAATGCGGAGTCCCTTTGCTCCTTTCTGAAATTTAATTTTGCATGCCTTTGTAATTTAGTGTTGGTTTTATCACTTTTACTTTTCCCTCTTGTTTCCATTTTGATCTGACCATTAGGATTGTCTCCTTTGGGTTTGTGTTTTTAAGTGTGCATTCCCCTTCTTCTTCCTATGCATTGTATCTATGTTGGTACTGTGTAATAACTTGTTCTTTTTTGTTTTTATTGTGCAACGAATTTCAAGTTGTGGGTGGTCGACTATCCTTGTACAGTTTCAGTCATCTCTTGTTAATCATCTCTCTGAGTTCTACGCCTATTAAGTCTTTCAACTGTACAAATCCCCCATCTGTGACAATTTTCACCTCGTATGGTCCTAACCAGTGCATTTTGAGTTTCCCTAGGGGTTGAATGGATTTGTTGTCATACATCAACACTAAATATCCTTCCTTGAAAGTTTTCTTCTTGATAAGTATGTCATTCCAAGCTTTGTCCCTTTCTTTCTAAAATTGTTGGTGGAACCCTGCTAGGATATGATCGTCCTCCATGATCAACCGATTTATTCTCTCATGTACTCCGCCTCATTCTGTCATGTGCATAATTGTTGGTACGCGCAAACTAGGTACCAAAAATTCTAATGGAACCACTACTACTTGGCCATATTCTAGTTTAAATGGCGTAGTCCCTGTAAACTTCTTGCACATGGTCCTGTAGGCCCACAATACTGCTGGTATTTTGAGGTCCCAATCATCCCTATTGACATTAGAGATCTTTGTTAATGAATTCTCGAGGATTTTGTCAAATGCTTCTACTGTGCCATTTACCTATGGGTGATATGGCATGCTCTTTTGATGGTGGACTTCAAACTCTTCATTCATAGCGTTGATACTATTGATAATGAAGTGTGTGCCTTGGTTGCTCATCAAAACTCTTGGGCACCCAAATATAGTGATTACTTTCTCAAATAGGAAGTGTGTTGTTGTTTCTGCACTACAATCCTTCACTAGTACTGCTTCAACCCATCTTATCAGGTATTTTGTTGCATTGATGATGTATCTTTCTCCTGTTCTTTTGGATGGTGGGTTGATCCATCCCACAAAGTCTATTGCCCATTTATCAAATTATTTCAATTTTACTTGTGGTCATATTGGAATTTCATCCCGTTGATTGGGTTTACCAACTCTTTGATAGACATCCCATCTATGGCAGTACTCCTTCGAGTCTTTGTGAATGGTCGGTCACCATAGTCTTGTGTGCAATACCTTCTGTGCGATATCTTTTCCTACATAATGTCCTCCTGTTATTCCCTCATGGACTTCTTCTAAAACCTATGGTCATTTGTGTTCTAACATATATCTTCACAAGATGCTATCTGCACCCATTTTATATAGGTGCCCTACGATCAATTGATAATCTGCAACCCTGACTACCAGGTTTTTCTTCTGCGCGGTGTTATATTCCTGCGACGTAGTGCCTGTGCTTAAATACTGAATGATATCAACAAAGTATTTGTCAGCAATATAGACTAGAAATAACTATGCATCTAGGAAGTTGTTCTCTAAATTTGTAGGTTCATGTCCATTCATGACCCTCGATAGGTGGTTAGGTCCTGCATTCAATTTTCCTGGCTTGACTATTACTTCAAAATCAAATTCTTGAAACAGTAGTAACCATTGACAGATTCCCCCCCCCCAACACTGGCTTGTTGACTAGGTATTTCAGAGTTGAGAGATATGTGAACATATTAAGGTGTTTTCCCAATAAGTAATGTCTGAACTTTTGTAGTGCGTAGACCATCGCTAGGCCTTCCCTATCTGCGGTGTTATATTTTTGTTCTGATTTTGATAGATTTATGCTTGCAAATGATATAGGGTGATCCAAATATCCTGCGCCTGGATGGGCCAAGATAGCTCCAAGTTTTATGGATGATGCATCTACATGTATGTGGAATGTCTTCTCCCAGTCTGGAAATACTAGTATTAGCGTGGTGACCATATTTTCTTTTAGAGTATCCATCCTAGGTCGCAGTTCATTTGCGCAGTTCATGGTATGTACACTAGTTCGTTCATATGCTCTCTAAAGTGTGTATGAACTGATGAGGCTATTCCTCTGGGGGTGTCATTTTCCACAACTTTCTGCACTTATCCAAGTGTTTTGTTGGTGCCCGTGTCCATCATACTTCTGCTACTGGTTGTTTTTTTTTGTGCACCGAACCTTATGCACAATAACGACTTATATTGCTACCAATCTGTGATTGCCTCTTTGTGTGTGCCCCACCATATTGAATGTGTGGCCTTGATTGCTATATCAAGTGCCAAGAGTCTTTGATTCTCTACAACTTCGTCTTTGTACCGTGTCAAGAATACTTCTATATCATTTACTCCATGGAAACTTGGTTGTTCTCTTATCTCCTTGCCTACCCATCTTAGTGAATGGTCTATTCATGCACATATTCTCGTGGAGACTTTGTGTAACCTTTGCTTCCAGTTCCCTAAACCGGTATCTGAGTCTATCACACATGAAGTAATGCTCCATCAACTGAGTATCCCATTTGTAGTTGGGTTCATGTAATCCTCATCGCGTACAATTGTTATGTACAACTGGATGATTTCCTCTAAGTCTAAGCAAGTGGGTTATACAAACCTTTCTCCTTCTGATGGGTCTAATGGCGTGATGAACCTGTATTCAACTGACTCAAATGTCATCTTTGGTGTCTTCAAATTGATTATGGCCTAGTTGTCGAATGCCCAATCCAAACCAAGAAATGTTGGATATGGTCTTGTGATGTCCACTATTTCATTCACTTCAAAGTCTTCTTTAGTGCGCACTCCATCCAAGTCTATTTTCACTCCTTTCAGTCTATTGATTGGTAGGACTCTATGTTGGTTTGCTAGTTTTAGTTGAACATGTGAGTATCATAATGTGGGATCTCCCATACATTGCCATGTTTTCTTTGGTAATACATTAACTTCATATCTTAGATCCATATGATATCTCCCATGTTCAAATCTACGATGTTGGCATTTAGTTTGAACTCCCTACTTGTTATTCTCCTTGTATGTAGGTGATTGATTGTTTTGGGTTCTGGTTTTCCTTACATCTCCATACTACATCTTTCTAATATGTTTTGCAATATTTTGACAGATGATGGATCATTTAATACTTTTACACATGATTGCAAAAAGTCTTTGATTGTACTTACTTGTCCCATGGGTTGGATTTTGTTGGTATGATCCAATAATGAAGGCATATCGTACTCTGGTGCCTCCTTGCTTTGTTGCACAGTTGAAGTTGACGCAATGTCATCCTTCAAAAACTCTTGTCTGGCTTGGTTAAATATCTCCTTCTCATTCTGCGTGTTGAACTTCTTCCTTGGTTCGGTGTTCTTTTTCACCCACTCGTGTTGTATTGGCTCTTGTCAGACTATTTCGTTTTCTATTTTAGTTCCTCCACGGGTGACTATGTTGATGTTCCATCCTTCGTCCTTCGCTTCAACTGAAATCCACTAAAAATTTTGGTTGTTTTGGTTCCTCTTTTCCTGGATCTTTACTATTAGTGTCGAGCATTCTTCCGTATCATGGTCTGATGCACGGAAATACATACATGTTGCTAGTGGAAGTGGACATTCCCTTGCATAATGTCTCGGTTGTTGACAATTGTGACATACCACTCGCCCTCTACCTCTTTCGAAACCTCCTCATGCTCTTCCTCCACCTCTATAGCCCATTCGATCTCCTCTTGACACGTTTACTGAGGTGCCTGATTGTACTGCATCGTATTGTACTGTGGTTGTGTTGTGTTTTAATGTGGCTACACGATATTATATGGTTGTTGCACAATATTATATTGTTGTTGCATAGTGTTGTATGTGGTTGGAACTTGGTTAAACCATGGTGTGTCTTTCCCAGTCATCATTTCTTCCTGCACTCTATATGAATATGATGTTCTCTCTCACATCAAAGACATAGTTCTACAATATTGGTCATCGTGGCCCACTGATTTGCAAAAGTTGCAATATTAAATATTTGAAAGTGTCTAGTATTTTTGCATCATTGGGTAGTGATATAGATCATGTCCCAGTTTCTTACAAATTTCCTACCACAGTCTTGTTGTTGGTAATAGATTTAGCACTCTTGTTGCCATATATTGCATGAATGTTGGACATTCGTTCTTGTAGCACTACTGCATTTGGGTCAAATTCCGATGGTGCGTTCGACGCAATTGCCACTTTCTATTGTCGGAAGACCGACAAACCTCGGACCCCCTCAAACGTCGTTTCACATGACGTCGTTTTTTTGACGACCTAATTTTCATCTCTCTTGCGATGTTTCAAACATGGCAAGAGAGACGTTGCAAACGTGGCAAGACCGATGTTTTAAACGTGGCAAGAGAGACGTTTCAAACGTGGCAAGAGAGACGTTGCAAACGTGGCAAGATTGACGTTCCAAACGTCGCAAGAGAGACGTTGCAAACGTGGCAAGACCGACGTTTCAAACGTGTCAAGAGAGACGTTGCAAACGTGGCAAGAGAGACGTTGCAAACGTGGCAAGACCGACATTTCAAACGTGGCAAGTGAGACATTGCAAACGTGGCAAGTGAGACGTTTCAGAGGTGGCAAGATCTACATTTCGAACGTGGAAAGTGAGACGTTTCAGACGTGGCAAGAGAGACGTTCTGAAGGTGGGAGTGACACTCTTGAACGTCGCAAGAACTACGTCCATCAAGTGGCAATAGCGACGGCCAGGAGTTACTAGCTCCGACGTGATTGCTATGGGAGCAAAAATCTTGGAGGTGGAAAGAGAGACATCTCGGACGTGGAAATAGCGACGGGAAGAGAGTGAAAGACGTCACAATTGCCACCTTTGTGTAGGTATTTAAAAAAAAATACAATATCAATATCAAGACCTAATAGTCATTCCAAGCCCAAAGGAGGAGTAAGTCATATAGGTGTTAGCTAGTGACAACATACATGCAAATTTCTTCCTGCTTCATTAACATTTTATTCAAAATTAAATTTACGACAACGAAAAGACAAAACTTATTTGCAACCTTCAGTGCACACTTTAGCTTCAGCCACTTCAACATCCATGCTATCTCTCCTTTCACTCTCAAGCCAAGTGGGAGATTGCATCTCCATTTCATTTAAGTTTAAAGATTCATCATCATTTATGACAACAATCTATTCATAAGGATGGTCTTTGAATTCAGCCAAATGATGCAGAACAGGAGGCACACATTCACTCAACAATTCTGATACATATTTTGAGCAATCTGCATCATTGATATATTATTGTTCGTTGTTGATGAATAGACAAATATCTTCTTCTTGAAGCTACGCTTCATCTTGTTCTTAAAGCTTTGATTCACCTTCAACATTTTTCCCAGCTAGTACCTGAGAACAAGTCATAATCATAACATCTTATGCCTGCACAC
>ML804758.1:6388-29273 GCA_009831015.1 Picea engelmannii
ATATATATATATATATATATATATATATATATATATATATATATATATATATATATATATATATATGGATATACATTTTGGGATCTTTGTGATGTTCACATGTGTTTTATGGTCTTGTTGATGATGTCTAATTTAGATGTTGTGACAGATTATTGATGTTTGATGTATGCATACTGGTAGCTTGATGTGATAAATGCTAGTGTAACACTAGGTTAGCTATGTTATCTACTATTTGATTAAATTGTTTGGGAATATGTGTAAATGTAATGGAATCAAAATGTCGAGATAAGAGTCTAACTTGTAGGTATTTGCGAAAGAGGCAAATATTGTGGAAATGGTACACATTGTTGAGCTGGAGGAAGACCAGTTGAGAATCTAGTAAGACGCTAAGGTGACGAATGTGATGATGACTAGCGTCAATGAGGAGAACAATGGTGACGATGTATTCAACTTGGTTGTTGGTTGTTGAGCCCATACATATGCATCTAGAGTGGAGCAGTTTGTGTGAGGGGGAATAGAGAGCCCAAGCGGACGAAGAGAGATTCTGTGTCCAACGTCTAGCTCCATCAACATAACCAATGTGGTAGGTTGATGGAGGAGGCATCTTTCAATAACACAAATGGTAAATTAGATGCAAGGTGTAAAAAAAGAAGATTAAAAACTTTAAGAAAAGAGTACAAAAGGAAAAATCCTAGTGTAAAATGGCTACTTTCAGGCGTAAAATTTATTTAAGTACAACCCATTGATAGGTTCTTTGAGAGGGTGGCTGTCGGGGGAGGCTAGAATGTATGCGCCTTTAGTGAGGAAGTGTTTAATGATGTAAGGTCCATGCCATAATGACTCTAACTTTCCATGGCCAAGGGTATCGTGGGCGATATAGTAAGCAAGGACGAGGTCACCTTCATTGAATGAGAGAAGGTTGACATTGTGATCAAAGGTGGCCTTTGACCATTTTTTAGCTTCCTCGTTGTTTTGTAATGAAGATCAATGATCTTTATCCAGTGACTCTAAGTTCAACAATCACTGCTCCATTGGAGCAGTGTCGAGTAATAGCTCAATAGCGGTGCGTAAGGTAGGAATTTAGCATTCAATGGGGAGAGTAGCTTTGACGCCATGGATTAGATGAAATGGTGTGAAACTAGTAGCAGTTTTAACTGTTGTGCAATAAGCCCACAATGTGGGAAACAACATATGATGCCAATTGGTTTTATGTCTGTTAACCGTGCATTGCAACATGGTTTTGAGGACCTTGTTGACTTCCTCTACTTGTCCATTGGACTTGTTGACACTCTGAACTGAAAATGGGTTGCAGCAAATCAATCCCGAGGCAACCTCAAACTACTTTGGATTGGAAGTTGCCCTCCTCCAACCCGAGAGGGATCTCTTGAACAATGTCACAATATGATTTTTAGTAAGTGTGAAATGGTGGGAAGATTTATGGGTAAATGATGGTCTTGGATTTTTGAAGTTTGGGGGTTAAACCAGGGAAATGGTCCATTGGGCATGGAGTCAAATGAAAACTAAAGAAAGGAGATAATAGCAGTGATCAAATAACTTGCGGAAAGTGAGGCAAAGTAAGTCTATCTTTCATCGATTTGATAATCATGATGTGGTAGAAGAAAAAGGAAAGGAAAGGCCGATGTAGCAGAGAATATATGTAGAATTCTGGAAGTGTAGATTGGTCTTACACCCGCTGATAGCTGGTGCAGAGGAAAGACAGTAAACAATTACAGGAAACCAAAATTCATTCTCTATAGTAGTGGTCATACTAAAGTATAACGAAGCACATCAGTTAGGAAGATGAAATGAAACGAAGATACAGGAAAACAAACTTGTACATAGTCGTGATGGAATAAGGAAGAAATAAACAATATGATAATAACAACACATCAACTGTGGGTAAGGAGCATATAGAATGAGTTCCAAACAAATTTAACACAGCTGAAATAAGGAAGAACATACTGAAAGAAATCGACCGTGATGAATCTCACAGTCACAAGTAAAATATCTTCTGTATTATTTCATTCTGGTTTACAAATTAACTCAGCCTAAGAACCCCCTCTTCACAAGAGGTTTATTCCCAGCTCGCCCCCCTTCTTTCTGTTACATACATCAGTCTTTTAAAAAGAAAAATAAAACTCTTTGTGTTCCGAGAATCTGAAACGGTTTGCCTTCTCTAGACTTTGCGACTGTCGGATGCACTGTCGTTTCTTTAAACCATTATTAATCATTTAACAAGTGGGGTACTTTCAGCATACATGTTGGATTCATTAAATAGAGCTTCATTGCATCATCCTGGGAATGTATGTTGGGAAACGCAGCTAAACTACCATCTTTAATAACTCCAGCCTGTAGCCCACCTCCTGCCAGAACTAGAGGTGTTGCTATTGTATTATGTCTGTCATATGCACCAGAGGGTGTATATGTATGAAATTAATAGGCCAATCACTGTCTGATGACATATTCAAGCTCTTCCAGTTGCCCAAATTTGGAACTATATTGGTCTTACTACCAAAAAAGTTTGAATTGGAATGTCTGAAGCTTGAATATGAAACTGCCCCCATAGCAGATGGTTGATCCAACTCATCTTCACTGGAAGCTTGTTGTAAGACTATCCCCTCCGAGGGAACACCGAGCAAATCTGCACCTATTGGAAAATTGTACATTTCAAAGGATAGCATGCTTGCGCCATACATTGGCATTTCATCCCCAGTGTTTACCTGTGTAGGCTGCCCCGGATATTCCTTGGAGGAGTTGCGACTTCTGGTCTGATTATGTGCTTCTGTGGTTATTACCGATTGTGGTGCTTGTTGTAAAATATAATTTGAAAACCCAGGTGTATCAGTTTGAGTCCCAACCTTTGGAGACGAAGGATTCTGTTGTACTCTCAATTTCTCACGCAGGCTTTGTTGTGCAACGCGCACTTGAGATCTTAACTAGTTCACTCTTAGAAAAGAATACTCTAGTATTGTGGAGTCTGAACATCCTATGTCGAATCCTTCTGACATGAGTTCCCACCTTGGAGTGCTTAAAATATATTTGGCAATTCCTCATCTATACCCATGCCACATTTACAACATTCAATGCCTAACAAGCATCCATAACTGTTGGTTGACTGCATTGTTGCTCTCCACAGGCTTGACAGTGGATGTGGCAGGATTATTCTCTCATTTCCATCGATTAAACTGGTCTTGCTGATGATTTATGGGAGAAGAAATGGATGCAAGATTTCGGTGGTGTTCTGCGGCAGCTGGGTGACCAGGCCTAGGCGAAGGGGTGGACTCTACAACCATTTTGTGATCTTGGAGCCTTGGAAGTTGGGTGATCATAGTCCCGATTGCCACTGATTTGCCCACTCCCAACTGTTTTAGCCACCAAATGGGCACTACAAACTCCCAAACACACGTATATTATCGAAGTTAGTAGGGTGAGAATCTTACGTATTTTAATTGTTGGCCGGCACGTTTATGACCCACTAAATTGTATGATTTTTATTCTCTGGAGCATAAATAATTATTTATCCCTCCATGAAGAGAAATCTTCATCTGACCCTATCGACTGTGAACATTGAGACGAGAGCGTTGAACGTTATGACTGTGCCTGTCATGATCGCAGAGTAGAGCGAGGTGTCGTTCCCCATTCCTAGGCTCTAGAAGATCACCGTGAAAAGTGATATTCTCCTCTGTGAATCTCATAATGTAAAAATGAGTGCCAGAAGTTGCACCGTTATGATGGACACTTGTAATCCTACCAGTTCTCTCATCAACACTCACGAATACATCCAATCCCCTACTATTTTCTCCATTACCATAGGTTTCAATATGTCAGTAACACACTCGCACATCACTGATAAGAATATTTCTCTGGCAGCTGTGAGAATTAGTAATATCTAGATGGAAGCCAGGTGGACATTGGCATAGTGTATTGTCGTTCAATTTGGAGGTTTTGCAGATAGCGTTGTCTCCCCAAGTGCCATGAATTTGACAACGCTCTTGTACTTCTTCTCACTCTACCTCCCAAGAAGAAGATGAATCCCCCTTCCAACTATAAATTCAGATATTTCCATCGTGGTCTAAAGTTAATCTTCTCAAGGGACGTCTTGGATCCCGACTGTGTGATGCCATAAAAATATTGTGGTTGTTTGAACTTATAATATTTCCATTTCGCTTAAACTTACATACCCATCGACGTCCAGACTATCTGCTGCATTATTAGCTGTCGGACTCCAATACAAATCAGGTGAATCTGATCCTAATTCCATCATGTTTTAATACAAGGAGGGTATTTGAGTGTTGGACTAAGAGGCGGAGAAGCTATAGACGCCTGAGGTGTAGGTGATATCATTTCTCGTCGACACCAATCTTCTTTTCTCAGAGAAAGTCTGTGTTGGAAGAAGAGTAAAAGTAGGAGAGTCGAAGCTCTGCCAAACATGGTCATTTTTAGATTTCCTTGTTCATCGTTGCTCTCGTCAAGAAGCTGGAAATCATTTTCAACATCACGATAATTGGTAATTGGCTTCCCATTTATGGCTAATACCATGTCACCAGTCTGCACCTTACCTTCTGCTCGTGATCAGGCGAAACAACACTCCACCTGAAACACATGTCGTCTCATAGGATCTTTGTTTGCTAACTTGGTAATCCACTTGTCACTTAACCCAAAACCACGGGCCTTTGAAAGTAAAATTGGACAAAGGTGGACCTCTAAAATGTGGAGAAGGGGCATATAGATTTTAGTTCCATTAATAACCAAACATGAACCAGGTGAACCTACATTTCCATTAATAATCTTCTCTAATACTTGGCTGATAGCATAAATTGGAATTCCTCACAGGAATGGACTCTCTTTCTGCGACAAGTTGTAAAAGCTACCCCATAATGCCTGAACCCTTCCCTTCTCATCGACTAGTACACCAGAAAATTTACTCCCAAAATCTTCTTCGATTAAGTCCATGTTCATGGCTCTATACCGGGAAATATGAGCTGGACCAATATTCAATGAAACTCCTGGGCTGGAAAGAAAGGACTTGATCGATATAGCTTCTAAGCTTGGACTCAACCCAGCAAGATATATAACATCGCCCCTATTCAAAGAAGGTTCAGGAAGAAGAGAAGCTGCACATACAGTTGCAGCCCTAGCTGGACCTAGTGCCACAGGATCATATGCTACTAATGCATAATTGTGGACAGGGTGCAGAAAAAGAACCTGCCCAGGGATTTCCATTTGGTACACAACAAATGCTAGCATGACATCTGCTACAGGTGTGGCCACTGTTCCTGTCAACCGCAACTATTCCCATGGTTCCATCATGATAGACCACCACCCCTGTTTGTGGAAGAGGGTTAATATGCGCACCATCAAGTAATGAGGATGGTGGTACATGAACCTCAACCATCACAAGACTTGATTCAATTATTTGCTCGGCAGATGAAGATTTAATTATCGGTGCTCCACCGGGCTCATCTTGATTTTTCATCTATCTCCTCTTTGTCCTCCCTGGATCAAGTCTGGTCGACATTCCAGACTTTCTTTTACACAGTCTAGTCACATCATCTTGAGTGTAGAGTTTAGGCTCTGCATACCATTCAGGTCTCTCAACAGTGACAAGAACACACAAATTTCGATAACGATTTTCCCATGTAATAAATTCTAGCGGAATCCATACTCCTCTATGTAAGTTGGAAAAAATTAATATAAAATATTGAAGTCCTGTGGTTTCTTTCCCTGCCAATGTTTTAATACTGTCATGAGGAGGAACACCCGCAGTTGACAACATATAACCTAGTTTCGCAACATATAATAGACCACAACAAAGAAAGAAATTCCTATCCTATTGGTACGATAGAGAATGAATTATGCCACCACTTAGTTCCAAGAAATTGTTAGGATTTATAGAATGTAGGTCCTGGACCTTCAAACTAACCTTTTCCAGAACACCACCCCTCACAACATCTATATGGATCTCCTTTTCAACATTATCATCCAGCACTGTCACCAACTTCAAGAAACGCGTCACAAAATCACCATTCACATGGACAAGTACATCCCATATCCTCAAATGATTCTGGGCAGGACCTCCTGGCACCATGGAATGTATAACAAGAAATACCATCTCAGCCAGTAAATCCTTTCTTACTAATTCTTCAACCTCGCGTGGAAACCCTAACCGAAGTGCTGCATGGAACCCGTTGTGAAAAAGGGTCATCTGGAGTGTGCCTCGAGGAATATGAGCTCCTTGTCATCCAATGTCGAACTCATCCTTACACCTTTGTAAAATCTTCAAAGCCCTTGCCACTCGATCCAATGGAAGAAAAATGCAATAGAACCTTCGGTTCTGCCAACATTTAATCCAACTGCTTGTCCGTCACAATCAATTACTGGTGACCCTCTTGAGCCTCCTTTTGTCACTAAATCTTCCTGCATATAAAAAGTATTGAAGTCATTGTACCTATGGCGTCTGATTCATAATATATGTTACAACATAGGCTCCATCTAGGGATGGTACTTTCCCATAAAGTGCCAAGAACAGTAGACCAGGTGCCTTCATCCATTGGGCGAACTTAACATGAAAGCTGTAATTCTGAGTTCTCCCACCAGTGAAATCACCATCGAAAACTTTTAATGGAATCGCCAGAGCATGTGCAACCAATATTTGCCTATGACCGGCTGCTCAACCAGGCCTTAGGACTATGAAAATGTCGTTCTCCCAGGGATAGATATCAACTTCGAAATCCCCGGCAACGACGCCAAAATGTTGACACTCGGAACTAAAAATGGGTTGCAACAAATCAATCCCGAGGCAACCTCGAACCACTTTGGATTGGAAGTTTCCCTCCCCCAACCCGAGAGGGATCTCTCGAACAATGTCACAATATGATTTTTAGTAAGCGTGAAATGGTGGTAGATTTATGGGTAAATGATGGTCTTGGATTTTTGAAGTTTGGCGGTTAAACCAGGGAAATGGTCCATTGGGCATGGAGTCAAATGAAAACCAAAGAAAGGATATAATAGCAGTGATCAAATAACTTGCGGAAAGTGAGGCAAAGTAATTCTATCTTTCAGCGATTTGATAATCATGATGCGGTAGCAGAAAAAGGAAAGGAAAGGCCGATGTAGTAGAGAATATATGCAGAATTCTGGAAGTGTAGACTGGTCTTACACTCACTGATAGCTGGTGTAGAGGAAAGACAGTAAACAATTACAGAAAACCAAAATTCATTCACTATAGTAGTGGTCGTACTAAAGTATAACGTAGCACATCAGTTAGGAAGTTGAAATGAAACGAAGATATAGGAAAACAAACTTGTACATAGTCATGATGGAAAAAGGAAGAAATAAACAATATGATAATAACAACACATCAACTGTGGGTAAGGAGCATATAGAATGAGTTCGAAACAAATTTAACACACCTGAAATAAGGAAGAACATATTGAAAGAAATTGACCGTGATGAATCTCACAGTCATAAGTAAAAGATATTCTGTTTTATTTCATTCTGGTTTACAAATTAACTCAGCCTAAGAACCCCCTCTTCACGAGAGGTTTATTCCCAGCTCTCCCCCCTTCTTTCTGTTACATACATCATTCTTTTAAAAAGAAAAATAAAAATCTTTGTGTTCCGGGAATCTAAAACAGTTTGCCTTCTTCGGACTGTGCGACTGTCGGATGCGCTACCGTTTCTTTAAACCATTATTAATCATTTAACAAGTGGGGTACTTTCAACATATATGTTGGATTCATTAAATAGAGTTACGTTGCATCATCTTGGGAATGTATGTTGGGAGACGCAGCTAAATTACCATCTTTAACAACTCTAGCCTGTAGCCCACCTCCTGCCAGAACTAGAGGTGTTGCTATTGTATTATGTCTGCCATACGCACCGGAGGGTGTATATGTATGAACTTAATAGGCCAATCATTGTCTGACGATGTATTCAATCTCTTCCAGTTACCTGAATTTGGAACTATACTGGTCTTACTACCAAAAAAGTTTGAATTGGAATGTCCGAAGCTTGAATATGAAACTGCCCCCATAGCAGATGGTCGATCGGACTCATCTTCACTGGAAGCTTGTTGTAAGACTATCCCCTTCGAGGGAACACCAAGCAACTCTGCACCTTTTGGAAAATTGTACATTTCAAAGGATAGCATGCTTTCACCATACATTGGCATTTCATCCCTAGTGTTTTCCTGTGTAGGATGCCTCAGATATTCCTTGGAGGAGTCGCGACTTCTGGTCTGATTATGTGCTTTTGTGGTTATTACCGATTGCGGTGCTTATTGTAAAATATAATTTGAAAACCTAGGTGTATCAGTTTGAGTCCCAATCCGTGGAGATGAAGGATTCTGCTCTAAACTCAATTTCTCACGCTGGCTTTGTTGTGCAATGTGCACTTGAGATCTTAACTAGTTCACTCTTGGAAAATAATGCTCTAGTATTGTGAAGTCCGAACATCCTGTGTCGAATCCTTCTGACATGAGTTCCTACCTTGGAGCGCTTAAAATATCTTTGGCAATTCCTCGTCTATACCCATGCCACATTTACAACATTCAATGCCTAATAGGCATCTATAACAACTGGCTGACTGGATTGTTGCTCTCCACAGGCTTGACAGTGGATGTGGTAGGATTATTCTCTGGTTTACATCGATTAAACTGGTCTTGCTGATGATTTCTGGGAGAAGAAATGGATGCAAGATTTCGGTGGTGTTCTGCGGCAGCCGGGTGACCAGGCCCAGGCGAAGGGGTGGACTCTACAACCATTTTGTGATCTTGGAGTCTTGGAAGCTGGGCAATCTTGGAGCCACTAATTTGCAGTTAACTGCTTGTTACAAAAGGTGAGATGAATGGAATAGAGGCCCACTCCCAACTGTTTTAGCCACCAAATGGGCACTACAAACTCCCAAACACACATATATTCTCGAAGTTACTAGGGTGAGAATATTCCATATTTTAATTTTTGTCCGACGCGCTTATGACCCACTAAATTGTATGATTTTCATTCTCTGGAGCATAAATAATTATTTATCCCTCCATGAAGAGAAATCTTCGTCTGACCCTGTCGACTATGAACATTGAGACGAGAGCGCCAAACGTTATGACTGCGCCTGTCATGATCATGGAGTAGAGTGAGTCGTCGTTCCCCATTCCCAGGCTTTGGAAGATCACCGTGAAAAGTGATATTCTCCTCTGTGAATCTCATAACGTAAAAATGAGTGCCAAAAGATGCACCGTTATGCTGGACACTTGTAATCCTGCCAGATATCTCATCAACACTCACGAACACATCCAATCCCCTACTATTTTCTCCATTACCATAGGTTTCAATATGTCAGTAACGCACTCGCACATCACTGATAAGAATATTTCTCTGGCAGCTGCGAGAATCAGTAATATTTGGATGGAAGCCAAGTGGACATTGGCATAGCGTACTATCATTCAATTTGGAGGTTTTGCAGATAGTGTTGTCTGCCAAAGTGCCGTGAATTTGACAATGCTCTTGTACTGCTTCCCACACTACCTCCCAAGAAGAAGATGAATCCCCCTTCCAACTGTAAATTTGGAGATTTCCATCGTGGTCTAAAGTTAATCTTCTCAAGGGACGGGCTGGATCCCGATTGTCTGATGCCATCAAAATATTTTTGTTGTTTGAACTTATAATATTTCCATTTCGCTTAAACTTACATACCCATCAACATCTAGACTATCTGCTGCATTATTAGCTGTCGGACGCCAATACAAATCAGGCGAATCTGATCCTAATTCTGTCCTGTTTTAATACAAGGAGGGTATTTGAGTTTTGGAATGAGAGGCGGAGAAGCTATAGATGCCTAAGGTGTAGGTGTTTTCATTTCTCGTCGACACCAATCTTCTTTTCTCAGAGAAAGTCTGCATTGGAAGAAGAGTAAAAGTAGGAGAGTCGAAGCTCTGCCAAACATGGACATTTTTAGCTTTCCTTGTTCATCGTTGCTCTCGTCAAGTAGCTAGCAAGGATTTTCAACATCACAATAATTGGTAATTGGCTTCCCATTTATGGCTAATACCATGTCACCAGTCTGCACCTTACCTTCTGCCTGTGATAAGGCGAAACAAAACTCCACCTGAAACACATGTCGTCTCATAGGATCTTTGTTTGCTAACTTGGTAATCCACTTGTCACTTAACCCAAAACCACGAGCCTTTGAAAGTAAAATTGGACAAAGGTGAACCTCTAAAATGTGGAGAAGGGGCATATAGATTTTAGTTCCATTAATAACCAAACGTGAACCAAGTGAACCTACATTTCCATTAATAATCTTCTCTAATACCTGGCTAATGACATAAATTGGAATTCCTCGCAGGAATGGACTCTCTTTCCACGACGAGTTATAAAAGTTGCCCCATAATGCCTGAACCCTTCCCTTATCATCGACTAGTACACTAGAAAATGTACTCCCAAAATCCGCATCGATTACATCCATGTTCATGGCTCTATACTGGGGAATATGAGCTGGACCAATATTCAATGAAACTCCTGGGTTTGAGACAAAGGAATTGAGCGATATAGCTTGTAAGCCTGGACTCAACCCAACAAGATATACAACATCGCCCCTATTCAAAGAAGGTTCAGGAAGAAGAGAAGCTGCATGTACAGCTGCAGCCCCAGCTAGACCTAGTGCCGCAGGATCATATGCTACTAATGCATAATTGTGGACAGGGTGCAGAAAAAGAACCTTCCCAGGGATTTCCATTCGGTAGGCAACAAATGCTAGCATGACATCTGCTATAGGTGTGGCCACTGTTCCTGTCAACTGCAACTATTCCCATGGTTCCATCACGATAGACCACCACCCCTGTTTGTGGAAGAGGATTAATCTGCGCACCATCAAGTAATAAGGATGGTGGTACATGAACCTCAACCATCACAAGACTTGATTCAATTATTTGCTTGGCAGATGAAGATTTAATTATCGGTGCTCCACTGGGCTCAGCTTGATTTTTCATCCGTCTCCTCTTCATCCTCCCTGGATCAAGTCTGGTCGACATTCCAAACTTTCTTTTCCACAATCCAGTAACATCATCTCGAGTGTAGAGTTCAGGCTCTACATACCATTCAGGTCTCTCAACAGCAACAAGAACACACGAATTTCGATAACGATTTTCCCTTGTAATAAATTCTAGAGGAACCCATACTCCTCTATGTAAGTTGGACAAAATTAATATAAAATCTTGAAGTCCTGTGGTTTCTTTCCCTACCAATTTTTTAATACTGGAATGAGGAGGAACACCCACAGTTGACAACATATAACCCGGTTTCGCAACATATAATAGACCACAACAAAGCAAGAAATTCCTAGCCTGTTGGTAGTATAGAGGATGAATTACGCCACCACTTAGTTCCAAGAAATTGTTAGGAGTTATAGAATGTAGGTCTTGAACCTTCAAACTAACCTTTTCAAGAACACCACCCCTCACAACCTCTATATGGATCCCCTTTTCAACATTATCATCCAGCGCTATCTCCAACTTCAAGAAATGCGTCACAAAATCACCATTCACCTGGACAAGTACATCCCATATCCTCAAATGATTTTGGGCAGGACCTCCTGGCACCATGGAATGTATAACAAGAAATCATGTCTCATCCAGTAAAGCCTTTCTTACTAATTCTTCAAGCTTGCATGGAAACCCTAACTGAAGTGCCTCATGGAACCCATTGTGAAAAAGGGTCATATGGAGTGTGCCTCGAGGAATATGAGCTTCTTTCCATCCAATGTCGGACTCATCCTTGTAGCTCTGTAAAATCTTCAAAGCCCTTGCCACTCGATCCAGTGGAAGAAAAATGCAACAAAACCTTCGGTTCTGCCAGCATTTAATCCAACTGCTTGTCCGTCACAATCAATTACTGGTGACCCTCTTGAGCCTCCTTTTGTCACTAAAACTGCCTGCATATAAAAAGTATTGAAGTCATTGTAAATATCGCGTCTGATTGATAATATCTGTTACAACATAGGCTCCATCTAGGGATGGTACTTTCCCGTAAAGTGCCAACAACAGTAGACTAGGTGCCTTCATCCATTGGGCGACCTTAATGTGAAAGTTGTAATTCTGAGTTCTCCCACCAGTGAAATCACCATCGGAAACTTTTAATGGAGTCACCAGAGCATGTGCAACCAATATTTGCCTATGACCGGCTGCTCAACCAGGAATTAGGACTATGAAAATGTCGTTCTCCCAGGGATAGATATCAACCTCGAAATCCCCAACAACGGCGCTAGAATATTGACACGCAAAACTAAAAATGGGTTGCAGCAAATCAATCCTGAGGCAACCTAGAACCACTTTGGATTGGAAGCTTCCCTCCCCCAATCCGAGAGGGATCTCTCGAACAATGTCACAATATGATTTTTAGTAAGCGTGAAATGGTGGGAAGATTTATGGGTAAATGATGGTCTTGGATTTTTGAAGTTTGGGTGTTAAACCAAGGAAATGGTCCATTGGGCATGGAGTCAAATGAAAACCGAAGAAAGGAGATAATAGCAGTGATCAAATAACTTGCGGAAAGTGAGGCAAAGTAAGTCTATATTTCAGCGATTTGATAATCATGATGCGGTAGCAGAAAAAGGAAAGGAAAGGCCGATGTAGCAGAGAATATATGCATAATTCTGGAAGTGTAGACTGGTCTTACACCCACTGATAGCTGGTGCAGAGGAAAGACAGTAAACAATTACAGAAAACCAAAATTCATTCACTATAGTAGTGGTCGTACTAAAGTATAACAAAGCACATCGGTTAGGAAGTTGAAATGAAACGAAGATACAGGAAAACAAACTTGTACATAGTCATGATGGAATAAGGAAGAAATAAACAATATGATAACGATAACACATCAACTGTGGGTAAGGATCATATAGAATGAGTTCCAAACAAATTTAACACAGCAGAAATAAGGAAGAACATACTGAAAGAAATCGACCGTGATGAATCTCATAGTCACAAGTAAAAGATCTTCTGTATTATTTCATTCTGGTTTACAAATTAAATCAGCCTAAGAACCCCCTCTTCACGAGAGGTTTATTCCCATCTCATCCCCATTCTTTCTGTTACATACATCAGTCTTTTAAAAAGAAAAATAAAACTCTTTGTGTTCCGGGAATCTGAAACGGTTTGCCTTCTTCAGACTGTGCGACTGTCGGATGCGTTGCCGTTTATTTAAACCATTATTAATCATTTGAAAAGTGGGGTACTTTCAACATATATGCTGGATTCATTAAATAGAGTTGCGTTGCATCATCCTGGGAATGTATGTTCGGAGACGCAGCTAAACTACCATCTTTAACAACTCCGGCCTGTAGCCCACCTCCTGCCAGAACTAGAGGTGTTGCTATTGTATTTTGTCTTCCATACGCACCAGAGGGTGTATATGTATGAAGTTAATAGGCCAATCACTGTCTGATGATGTATTCAAGCTCTTCCAGTTGCTTGAATTTGGAACTATACTGGTCTTACTACCAAAAAAGTTTGAATTGGAATGTCTGAAGCTTGAATATGAAACTGCCCCCATAGCAGATGGTTGATCGGACTCATATTCACTGGAAGCTTGTTGTAAGACTATCCCCTTCGGGGGAACATCGAGAAACTCTACACCTGTTGGAAAATTGTACATTTCAAAGGATAGCATGCTTGTGACATACATTGGCATTTCATCCCCAGTGTTTGCCTGTGTAGGATGCCCTGGTTATTCCTTGGAGGAGTCGCGACTTCTGGTCTAATTATGTTCTTCTGTGTTTATTACCGATTGTGGTGCTTGTTGTAAAATATAATTTGAAAACCCAGGTGTATCAGTTTGAGTCCCAATCTGTGGAGATGAAGGATTCTGCTGTACTCTCAATTTCTCACGCCGACTTTGCTGTGCAAAGTGCGCTTGAGATCTTAACTAGTTCACTCTTAGAAAAGAATGCTCTAGTATTGTGGAGTCCGAACATCCTGTGTTGAATCCTTCTGACATGAGTTCCTACCTTGGAGCACTTAAAATATCTTTGGAAATTCCTCGTCTATACCCACGCCACATTTACAAAATTCAATGCCTAACATGCATCCATAACTACTGGCTGACTGCATTGTTTCTCTCGACAGGCTTGACAGTGGACGTGACAGGATTATTCTCTAATTTCCATCGATTAAACTGGTCTTGCTGATGATTTCTGGGAGAAGAAATGGATGCAAGATTTCGGTGGTGTTTTGCGGCAGCCGAGTGACTAGGCCCAGGCGAAGGGGTGGACTCTGCAACCATTTTGCAATCTTGGAGCCTTGGAAGCTGGGCAATCATAGTCCCAATTGCCATTGATTTGCAGTTAACTTCTTTTTACAAAAGGTGAGATGAATGGAATAGAGGCCCACTCCCAACTGTTTTAGCCACCAAATGGGCACTACAAACTCCCAAACACGCGTATATTCTCGAAGTTACTAGGGTGAGAATCTTTCGTATTTTAATTGTTGGTCGGCGTGCTTATGACCCACTAAATTGTATGATTTTTATTCTCTGGAGCATAAATAATTATTTATCCCTCCATGAAGAGAAATCTTCGTTTGACCCTGTCGACTGTGAACATTGAGATGAGAGTGCCGAACGTTATTACTGCGCCTGTCATGATTGCGGAGTAGAGCGAGGCATTGTTCCCCATTCCCAAGCTTTGGAAGATCACCGTGAAAAGTGATATTCTCCTCTGTGAATCTCATAATGTAAAAATGAGTGCCAGAAGCTGCACCATTATGCTGGACACTTGTAATCCTGCCAAATATCTCATCAACACTCACGAACACATCTAATCCCCTACTATTTTCTCCGTTACCTTAGGTTTCAATATGTCAGTGACACACTCGCACATCACTGATAAGAATATTTCTCTAGCAGCTGCGAGAATCAGTAATATCTGGATGGAAGCCAGGTCGACATTGGCATAGTGTACTGTCATTCAATTTGGAGGTTTTTCCGATAGCGTTGTCTCCCAAAGTGCCATGAATTTGACAATGCTCTTGTACTGCTTCCCACACGACCTCCCAAGAAGAAGATGAATCCCCCCTCCAACTGTAAATTCGGAGATTTCCATTGTGGTCTAATGTTAATCTTCTCAAGGGACGGGCTGGATCCTGGCTGTCTGATGCCATCAAAATATTTTTGTTGTTTGAACTTATAATATTTCCATTTCACTTAAACTTACATACCCATTGACGTCTAGACTATCTACTGCATCATTAACTGTCGGACTCCAATACAAATCAGGCGAATCTGATCCTAATTTCGACCTGTTTTAATACAAGGAGGGTATTTTAGTGTTGGACTGAGAGATGGAGAAGCTATAGACGCTTGAGGTGTAGGTGTTGTCATTTCTCGTCGACACCAATCTACTTTTCTCAGAGAAAGTTTGCATTGGAAGAAGAGTAAAAGTACGAGAGTCGAAGCTCTGCCAAACATGGTCATTTTTAGATTTCCTTGTTCATCGTTGCTCTCGTCAAGAAGCTGGCAAGCATTTTCAACATCACGATAATTGGTAATTGGCTTCCCATTTATGGCTAATACCATGTCACCAGTCTGCACCTTACCTTCTACTCATGATCATGCGAAACAACACTCCACCTGAAACACATGTCGTCTCATAGGATCTTTGTTTTCTAACTGGGTAATCCACTTGTCACTTAACCCAAAACCACGGGCCTTTGAAAGTAAAATTGGACAAAGGTGAACCTCTAAAATGTGGAGAAGGGGCATATAGATTTTAGTTCCATTAATAACCAAACGTGAACTAGGTGAACCTACATATCCATTAATAATCTTCTCTAATACCTGGTTGATGGCATAAATTGGAATTCCTCGCAGGAATGGACTCTCTTTCCGTGACGAGTTGTAAAAGCTTCCCCATAATGCCTGAACCCTTCCCTTCTCATCGACTAGTACACCAGAAAATGTACTCCCAAAATATGCTTCGATTACGTCCATGTTCATGGCTCTATATCGAGGAATATGAGCTGGACCAATATTCAATGAAACTCCTGGGTTTGAGACAAAGGACTTGAGCGATATAGCTTGTAAGCCTAGACTCAACCCAACAAGATATACAACATCACCCCTATTCAAAGAAGGTTCAGGAAGAAGAGAAGTTGCATGTACAGTTGCAGCCCTAGTTGGACCTAGTGCCACAGGATCATATGCTACTAATGCATAATTGTGGACAGGGTGCAGAAAAAAGAACCTGCCCAGGGATTTCCATTCAGTATGCAACAAATGCTACCATGACATCTACTACAGGTGTGGACACTGTTCCTGTCAACCGCAACTATTCGCATGGTTCCATCATGATAGAAAACCACCCCTATTTGTGGAATAGGGTTAATCTACACACCATCAAGTAATGAGGATGGTGTTACATGAACCTCAACCATCACAAGACTTGATTCAATTATTTTCTCAGCAGATGAAGATTTAATTATCGGTGCTCCATTGGGCTCAACTTGATTTTTCATCTGTCTCCTCTTCGTCTTCCCTGGATCAAGTCTGGTCGACATTCCAGACTCTCTTTTCCACAGTCCAGTCACATCGTCTCGAGTGTAGAGTTCAGTCTCTGCATACCATTCAGGTCTCTCAATAGTGACAAGAACACACGAATTTCGATAACGATTTTCCCATGTAATAAATTCTAGAGGAACCCATACTCCTCTATGTAAGTTGGACAAAATTAATATAAAATATTGAAGTCTTGTGGTTTCTTTCCCTACCAATGTTTTAATATCGGCATGAGGAGGAACACCCATAGTTGACAAAATATAACCTGGTTTTGCAACATATAATAGACCACAGCAAAGCAAGAAATTCCTAGCCTGTTGATACGATAAAGGATGAATTACGCCACCACTTAGTTCCAAGAAATTGTTAGGAGTTATAGAATGTAGGTCTTGGACCTTCAAACTAACCTTTTCAAGAACACCACCCCTCACAACCTCTATATGGATCCCCTTTTCAACATTATCATCCAACACTATCTCCAACTTCAAGAAACGTGTCACAAAATCACCATTCACCTAGACAAGTACATCCCATATCCTCAAATGATTCTTGGCAAGACCTCCTGGCACCATGGAATGTATAACAAGAAATCTCGTCTCAGCCAATAAAGCCTTTCTTACTAATTCTTGAACCTCGCGTGGAAACCCTAATCGAATTGCCTCATGGAACCCATTGTGAAAAAGGGTCATCTGGAGTGTGCCTCGAGGAATATGAGCTGCTTGCCATCCAATGTCGGACTCATCCTTGCACCTCTATAAAATCTTCAAAGCATTTGCCACTCGATCCAGTGGAAGAAAAATGCAACAGAACCTTCGGTTCTGCCAGCATTTAATCCAACTACTTGTCCGTCACAATCAATTACTGGTGACCCTCTTGAGCCTCCTTTTGTCACTAAAGCTGCCTGCATATAAAACGTATTGAAGTCATTGTACCTGTGGTGTCTGATTAATAATATCTGTTACAACAGGACTGAGGATAGTATGGGGAGGCGAACTCGTGGGAGAAACCTAACTTGGATGAGAGTTCAATGAAAATCTCATTCTCAAAGTGTTTCCTGTGATCAGAGACTAATTGGAGTGGTACTCCAAAGTAGGAGATGACATGGTTAAGGAAAAAACGTGTTGCAGTGTCAGCGATGTTGTTGAAGGTGGGAATAGCTTCGACCCACTTGGTGAAGTAATTTACTGCAACAACGATGTATTTGTTTCCATTGTTGGATGGAGGGTTGCAAGTCATGAAGTCGATGCCCCATTTGCAAAATGGGTCTGTGGTAATGACCGGGTGTAGAAGAGCAGGTGGTGCTCATGCTTTGTTGGTGTAAAGCTAATAGTTGTTGCATCGCTTCACAAAATTGATGCAATTGTGTAACAATGTAGGCCAAAAATAACTGGCGCAAATGATTTTTTGAGCGATGGACATTCTTTAGAGGTGGCCCCCACAAGCACCACTATGGAAGTCGTTCAAGATTCAATTGGCCTCATCGATAGTCAAACCTCTATGGAGTACAATGTCAACCCCATGCCATTATAAGATATCACCGATAAGTAGGTAGTGGGGGGCTGGTGAAAAATGGGTCAACGATCGTCTCGGGAAAGGTGGTTTTCGAATTTCTATGTTCGGAGGTAGACGAGAATATCGTCGTACCATGGGTCATCCGAGGGGATGTAGAAGAGATGTTCGTCAGGGAAATTTGTATTGATGGGGGTACTGGTAGTATCGGAGGGAAATGTCATAATGAGTTCAGTGAGGACAAGGGATTTCTTGCTCTTGGGTGTTGAAAATTTGAGGTCGTACTCCTGAAGGATGACAATCCATTGGGAAAATTTTCCATTGATTTGTCAGCAGCTAAGCAGGTAGTGCACTTGGTTGGAATCTGCGACAACTTTGGTAGTTCGAAGCAAGATGTAATGGCACAATTTCTGGATTGCGAGGACAACTGCAAAAGCCAGTTTTTCTTCGTGGTTGTATTTCAGGGGTATCCCTGAAAGTTTTTTACTAATGTAGTAAATGACATGCTCATGATCATCATCCCCTAGTTGGACGAGAAATCCTGCTATTGAGACAATTGAGGCCGAGATATAGAGGATGTAGTCGCGATTATAGTCGGGTGGACTAATCAATGGGGCGTTGGAGAGGGCCATTTTGATATCATCAAAATCGTTTTGGGCATGTCCGTCCCATTCGAATGGGATATCATGACATAAGAGGTGAAGGAAACCATGTGCCCGAGTGGTGTAATCGGGGACAAAGCAGTGTAAAAAGTTATCTTTTCCTTGTAGGCTCTGTAGTTGGCATAAATTATGTGGTGGGGGAATTTCTCTGATGGCTTGGAACTTGAGGGGTTCAACTATAATGCCATGTTGGGAAACGATAAGCCCAAGGAGGCAGCTAGTAGTGACATAGAACACACACTTGAGGGGATTCAAGTGGATGTTGTACTGACGACACCATTGGAAGATGATTTGTAAATCACTAAGATGTTGAGTGCATTTTTTGGAGAGAGCGGTGAGATCGTCTAAGTAGGCGAGAATGATTTGAGCAAGATCATGAAAAATGTATGTCATGGCGCATTGGAAAGTGGCTCCTGCGTTCTTGGGGCCGAAAGGCATGAAACGATAAGAAAAAGTTCCCTAGGGGGTAGTGAATGCGGTTTTGTATTGATCGGCTGGGTGAATTTGAGTTTGGTTGTAGCCATAGAAACCATCCATGAAGGATAGAGCCTCGTGACTGGTGGAATCATCGATAATTTGGTTGATAAAGGGCATTGGAAAGTTGTCTTTGGGATAGGCGTGGTTGAGATCATGGAAGTCTGTACATACACGGATAGTGCCCTATTTTTTGTTGATAGGGACAGGGTTGGAGACCCATGACGTATATGCGATGGGGTAGATGAACCCTGTAGTGCGTAATTTGTCAATTTCGGCCTTGATGGCCACTGCTTTGGATGGGTGTAACGGACGTTGTTTTTTACAGACCGGTGTGATACCTAGACAGGTGTCGATATGATGTTCAACAATAGAGGGATCAAGGCCAGGCATCTCTATGTAGGACCAATCAAAGATGTCCTTGTATACCTGGAAGAGAGCTTTGTAGGAGGTGATTTCTTCAAGAGAGCATACGTCGCCAATGGTAATTTCCTCTATGACTCCAGATTTGATGGAAATATCGATTTTTATGGTGGGGGAAATATTGGCCATGTTTCCTTCTTCAAAAGTGTCAGGGGCAGGGATAGGGTTATTGAACCAATCTATAGGCCCCGTTGGGAGAAAATCCTTGGTTTCGACTGCATAGATGGGATTTTAGTTAGGAGGCCCGACGAATTCCTGTGAAGGAAAAATTTCTCTGTGGTGGAGCACGTCCCATGGGAAATCGAGTTTAGTTAACTCCTCAAGGATGTCTTCGTCGCAATGAAACTGTCAAGAATATAGGGGATTGAAAGGAGTGACTTTGGTGACTGTCATCATGGGGTAGTTGTCTGGTGGTGACGATGTAGGAGGGGTATCCTAAGGAGGTTGTGATGGTTTTCTTGACATAAACCAAATATCATGATATTGTGGGTTAAAAATGGTAATCGAGTGTAGAATTTATGTGGGGAAATTGATCAAAATCTGGACCAGGGGTCAAAATTTAGCTCTAAAATCAACATTCTTGGAATTGCCTCAAAACGAATGAGAGAATAGCCCTCATCATTACGAACCCAATGCAACTTGTTTGGGTTCAAAAGGACGTCGGGAGCGAGAGATATCGCGATCTGTTCGAATCATCAAACAGGAAAAAAAAAAAGGACGCTGACTGTGCAGTCCGTACAAATGCTGACGTGGCATGATCGTACGTTGACGTGGCAGGTCTGTACATGATGACATGGCAGGGTATGACTCACATGTGATAGTTGACGTGGCAAACATTGTTGGCAGGACACATGGACGAATAGATTGTTGACACGTGGCATTTAATTGGCGAATGGTTTGGTGCCACGTGGCCCAGACGTGGGCTGCCACGTGGCACCCCATTTTTGGTTGGTTCTTCAAAATAATATGGATTTCATGGGGATCGAACCCCGGACCTCCTGCATGGTGGAGCACCTTCACACGGCTTGGGCTACCAATAGCCCACACGTTGGTACTTGTTTAACATATGTATTCATTTATATTTGAATTGGCATGTATTGTGGTTTGGGCACGGTCTGAGCTGGGTCTAAGTCTCGGCCCCTAGTCACATGTGGCTCACCATATAACCATCCCCACGCACGTACATTTCAAACAGATTTTTGGTGTAGATTTGTTTTTAAAACGGTTACAACCAACCACACATCCACCACTTGTCACACCTTTATTCGCCTTGAAACCTAGCCCCCTTTTTGCGCTAGCCCGAGTTCACATGGACCCATATGCCCGTGGTCTTGGCGGTTAGGGGCTGGCGCACCCATAACTGTTTGAAAGTTTGCACCATTATGCGGTTGCGCCCGATGCTGGGTTTAAGCATGCGTTTTGGAGCATGTTCTTGGTTCAACGTACAAGAGGTGTGTTTTGGCGAACCAGAGACATTAAGCTTGAAGGAAGAAAATGGCAGGAGGCCTATCTTCTTCATTTTTTGGCCGAATGAGGTGCCGTAAAAGCCCAGATAGGGGTTTTTGGACATTCTGAATCCATTGGAACTATTTTCATAGCCATTTTAAGAATTCTTTTGTAGGTTTTTAACCATTGAAGTTTCAGGAAGCTCTAGGGAGCTTGAAGCCCTCATTGATTGAGGTCATGTTTTGGTGAGTCCAAGTTTGTTTTCTGTGACTGAATAGTCATTTTTGACTAATTGTTATGCTATGAACACATTGGGACAGGTTTCAGAGGCTTTTGAGGACTTTTACAGGTGTTTTTTCCAAAGAGAATCTCAGTGAAGCTTATGGCCACACGTAGAAGAGGTCATGCCCAAATGAGCCATGATCCGTTTTCAGACTTTTATTAGTCATTTTTGGGGTTTTTATGTATTCTGATCCCAATTCTACAGTTAGAATTTCCATTGGAGTTGAGCAGCAGCTTGTAAAATAATCTTTGACAAATTAATCCCAGAGAGCCAAGTCCATTAATGGAGGCTCAAGGAGATGTAGCCCGGAGAGGGGTGAACTCCTTTATCATCTTGTTCTTGTTGTGAGTTTTATGGTTTATTTGCTGCAAGTTATGTTGCTATGTATTTATTGAAAGTACATATTTAACCATTTAAAAGAACATATCCTCAGACATAAGCATTTACAAGAAGATACATAAATTTGGCACATAAACTATCTTGCATATTTTAACACATGAAGCAAGGTCCTGTAAAGTTTATTTTTATGAAGTAGAGGGTGCTTGCATAGCATAATAGGTTAGCCTTCTATTTTTAGATCAGGTGGTATCAGAGAATAGTTTGTTTTTCTCATGTATTTTCCATTGATAGCTTGAGTTTTAGCTATTGGTATTTGTGCAAGTTTTGTGTTGAAGTTTGATATCTTGCAAGGATGGAGGAAGCTTCAAACATTGATAGTTCTCATACATATTCAAAATCAAAGTTCTTTGACAAAGAGATGTTGAAGGAAATTCTAACCATGAGAGATGTGATGAAAGATATGTGTGAAGATAGAAAGGAGAGCATTTCCCTTGAAGAGCAGATGATGGCCATGAAGAAGGAGAAAGACCAGCTTCTTGCAAAGTTGCATGAGATGGAGATTCAACTCCATGAGGCAAGGGAAACCCTTACCAAGTACATGCATGAACATGAGGTATGTAATGTTAGTTTATCTTCAAATTCCTCTCAAGATGAATGTTTTGGTGTTTTTGAAAATCACACAAGAGGAATAGGGTCCAAGTTATTGTTAAAAATGGGCTATGAAGGTAAAGGTTTGGGCAAGTATGCACAAGGCATTGTTGAGCCTATTGATATTGAAGAGAGACCCAAGTATTGTGGTCTTGTATATGAACAAAGAGATGGAAAAATTCCAAAGTCGAGGAGACAAGGGAAAAAGTTCCAAGAACAAACTTTGTTTCAAGTTCACCTCCTCAAGAACGCTATAAAGGTGAAAGTTCAAGAACTTTTGTTCAAAGTTCAATCCCTCCAGCATGAAAGGCTTGTGTTCAAGATGAATGCAAATGTGTGAAATGAAAGAGTTGTGACAACGATGAGGACAAGAACATTGTTGATGGTCTTCAAAGGAGAGATTGTAACTCTTCAGACTCACCTCCTCAAAGAGGCGATAAAGGTGAATGTTCAAGGTATAATTCCGCTTATCATTCAGTTGCTTTTGATTATGTTAAGCATGATAAATTTGTATGTAAAAATGGAAGAAAGAATCCATGTACATATTGTGGTTTATATAA
>ML804758.1:29323-42398 GCA_009831015.1 Picea engelmannii
TTTGATTATGTTAAGCATGATAAATTTGTATGTAAAAATGGAAGAAAGAATCCATGTACATATTGTGGTTTATATAACCATCATGTTTCAAAATGTTGGAAAAGATTGACCACTTTCAGGAAACTTTATAAGCAAAGACAACGGGAAAAGAGTATGCAAAAGATTTGGACTCATTGTCAGAAGAGGGGTCATCTCATTGACCAATGTTGGACATTGCATCCAACTATTCATCCACAGCACAAGAAGCAGTTGGATAAAGAGATTGGCAAGAATGGAAGAGGAGATTCCATCATCGATGTGAGTCAAGATGATTCACAAGAGGACGATTTTCAGCAGAAAAAGTCACTGTTGAGTTGGCTTGGTAAGAAATGGTTGGATTTCTTGAGCAAGTAAGGCTTGCATTTTCTGTTGTAAATGCACTTTTCAGCCTTATGTGTGCATTTATGTTGAGAGTATGACAAGTTGCAGTAGTTTATCATAACTTCTATGATGCAAGTTTGCATGTGAATGCAATTCATTTGAAGGAATTCTTGTTGTTGCACAACTTCGCCAGGAGGATGTAAAAGTGGGGTATGATGTACCCACATGTTTTGGGGTTTATGTACTTATGTTTGTATTGGAAGGAGAGTTGAAGAGTCATGCACATGCATTTGTTTTTATGTATGTGTAAGTAGTGAACCTGGTGATAGTTCATCATGAATGGCTCATGATTATAACATGATTGTGTATCATGTTTGTCGACTTGTCATTTCGGAAGGTTGATATGTTTCAAATGAGTTTCGACTTGTGTCGATGTTGTCTTGACGACTATGTGTGTCGATCATGTTTTTCGACTTATGTTTAGTCGATGGTGTTTGTTGACTTGTAAGTTAATTTTGAGTACACCAAGATGCCAGAAAATGTCAGGTGCTTTGATGAAGTACAAGATGTGACAGTTTTCTTAAAGAGCAAAAGATTTTGTTAGTATCATTTTCAGTCTTGTATACATTTGTTTTCAAGATTGATGGTTTTCTTGGCTTGTGACAAGATGTCGCAGGAAAGTTTTTGCAGCCATTGGAGAGTTGATTGTGTTGACGCCAAAGAGTTCACAAGAGGGACTTGATTCTTAGTGGGAAGGTTGGCAGTCTTCCAAGAACAGAGAGAAGAGTGGGTCAGCAGCAACCAGAGAACAGTGGTTGAAGGGCATAGCCAGTTGCAGTGCAAGGCACGTCAAGGTATCCAGGTGATTGTCGAAAAGACTTTTCAAGTAGAATCAGTTGATAGAACTTGGAAGCAGAAGAGTATTGAAGCTCAAACAGATAATCATAAGATTTTGTGGGTCCAAAAGCCTTTCAGTGGGAAGGCGTGATCAAAATCTAGACCAGGGGTCAAAATTTAGCTAAAAAATCAACGTTCTTGGAATTGCCTCAAAATGAACGAGAGCGTAGCCCTCGTCATTATGAACCCAATGCAACTCATTTGGGTTCAAACAGACATTGATAGAGAGAGATATCGCGATATGTTCAAATCGTCAAACAGGAAAAAAAAAGGACGCTGACTATGCAGTCCGTACAGTCCATACGGATGCTGATGTGGCATGATCGTACGTTGACGTGGTAGGTCTGTACATGATGATGTGGCAGGGTATGACTCACATGTGATAGTTGATGTGGAAAGCATTGTTGGCAGGACACGTGGATGAATAGATTGTTGACACGTGGCATTTAATTGGCGAATGGTTTGGTGCCACATGGCCCAGACGTGGGCTGCCATGTGGCACCCTATTTTTGGTTGGTTGCTCAAAATAATATGGAGACCATGGGGATCGAACTCCATACCTACCGCATGGTGGAGCGCCTTCACACGACATGGGATACCAATAACCCACACATTGGTACTTGTTTAACATATGTAGTCATTTATATTTGAATTGGCATGTATTGTGGTTTGGGCGCAGTCCGAGCAGGGTCTAAGCCTCGGCCCCCAGTCACATGTGGCTCACCATATAACCATCCCCATGCGCGTACATTTCAAACGGAGTTTTGGCGTGGATTTGTTTTTAAAACAGTTACAACCACCCACACATCCACCACTTGTCACACCTTTATTCGCCTTGAAACCCAGCCCCCTTTTTGCGCTAGATCGAGTTCACATGGACCCATATGCCCTTGATCTTGGCGGTTAGGGGCTGGCGCTCCCATAACTGTTCAACAGTTTTCACCATTATGCGGTTGCGCTCGGTGCTGGTTTAAGCACGTGTTTTGGAGTGTGTTCTTGGTTCAGCGTACAAGAGGTGCGTTTTGGCGAACCAAAGACATCAAGCTTGAAGGAAGAAAATGGCAGGAGGCCTATCTTCTTCATTTTTTGGCCGAATGAGGTGCCATAAAAGCCCAGCTAGGGGTTTTTGGACATTCTAAATCCATTGGAACTATTTTCATATCCATTTGAAGACTTCTTTTGTAGGTTTTTAACCATTGAAGTTTTAGGAAGCTTTAGGGAGCTTGAAGCCCTCATTGATTGAGGTCATGTTTTGGTGAGTCCAAGTTTGTTTTCTATGACTGAATAGTCATTTTTGACTAATTGTTATGCTCTGAACACATTGGGACAGGTTTCATAGGATTTTGAGGACTTTTACAGGTTTTTTTTCCAAAGAGAAGCTCAGTGAAGCTTATGGCCACATGTAGAAGAGGTCATGCTTGGATGAGCCATGATTCGTTTTCAGAGTTTTATTAGTCATTTTTGGGGTTTTTATGTATTCTGATCCCAACGGTACAGTCAGAATTTCCATTGGAGTTGAGCAATAGCTTGTAAAAGAATCTTTGACAAATTAATCCCAGAGATCTAAGTCCATTAATGGAGGCTCAAGGAGATGTAGCCTGGAGAGGGGTGAACTCCTTTATTATCTTGTTCTTGTTGTGAGTTTGATGGTTTATTTGCTGCAAGTTATGTTGTTGTGTATTTATTGAAAGTACATATTTAACCATTTAAAATAACATATCCTCACACATAAGCATTTACAAGAAGATACATAAATTTGGCACATAAACTATCTTGCATATTTTAACACATGAAGCAAGGTCCTGTAAAGTTTATTTTTATGAAGTAGAGGGTGATTGCATAGCATAACAAGTTAGCCTTCTATTTTTAGATCGGAAATGAATTGGAGAATTGGGGGGACTTAGGGGTAAATCCTCATATAAATCACCTAGGAACCATGGGGGAGTAGGGAGTGCCTCAGGCTCCGGTGAAGAGATATGAACCATATCCAGTGATGGGGTAAGGGTACTCACTGGTTTTGTTGGAGGAGGGGGTGTATGATTTTGAATAAGGGACAATTGGCGATGCCTGTATTCAATGATAATAGGACATTGATATGTGAATTGATCAAGTGATTTGCATAGGGAGAATGGACATCGCATACGTTCGTTGACTGAGGTCATGACATAATGGATGTTGGTGACATGTGTTGTGGTGGGTTCTTGCTGAAAGATCTGGCGTACGGCTGTTAGCATCTGCCGGAACTGAGGTAACGCTGGACAATGGTGTGTGTAATGGCCATATTCTGAAAAGATGGTGCATGCGAATTTGGTTCGCAACCCTTTTTTACTTATGTTCTAGGAGATAGTGGTAGTAATTGAGGAAGTGATGAGCGATGGTGGTGCTCGAGGGAGTTGAATGAGATTACATAACATGTGGAGATATGGGCACTTGTTGGTGGGGTGTCTGTCTTTCTTGCATAGAACGCAAGGAGGTTGGACACGTGGGCTCCTTCTTTTTTCGTCTGCCCGTAGCTATGGCAAGGGTGCTAATGAGTGGGGGTGTGGATGGGACGGTGGGGGTAAGTATGGGAATTTGCATCAGGATTCCTTCTATTTGGGGAGGGAGGGATGGTTGAGGGACCATCTCAGGTGGATGTAGATACCATATTGGGACTGCTAACACCATGTTAGGAAGGGTGAGTGTTGTGGCTACCTGGAAAGATTGTACACCTGGTGGGGGGTAAAAGAAAGGGCTTTGGTTAATGTATTGGGGAACTATTTCCAAAACCGGGATATGGCCCTGGGATAGGGGAAGATTAGGGACGGATAGAGATGAACAAGTTCTAGGAGATTCTTGAGGGAGGTATTCTGTGACTAGTGGGACATCAGGGGAAAAAGAGGCCTAAATGGGAGGGAGAATATATTTGGTTGTCATTCCTTTGGTGGAAATGACACATACTTGTGCCAAGGGATGGATGAGTGGTGGTGCTCCGTGGCATGTCCCTAGCAAGGATGGGTCCTTAAAAATTCTGGGGCCCATCTCAATGAGTGGATAGGTGTCTGGATTAGTTTGGACAAACATGAGGATATTGTCAATGTTGGATGAAGGCTTAGGCTCATAATGTGATACCTGATCAATGGTAATGATATTTCCTTTATGGGGAAACATCATGGTTTGGAACACAGAAGAGGCGATTTCCTTCATAGCATACATGTAGCTACGACCAAACAAAATATTGTAATCGAGTGGGGCATCGATAACCTCAATGTCAATAAGGATATTTTTTCCCCCAAGTTCGATGAGGACATTTTTGAAGAGACCCTCGGGAGATGAGGGTCATCCATCGTAATCTCTCGAAGTAATAGCGGATGGTATTAGACTTGGAGAGCCAAGTTTCTGCCAAACGGTTTTGGACATGATGCATGTGGATGCACCTTCATCAATGATGCAGCGGTGAACGATGATGTTCCAGATTTTAGTCGGTATTTGAAAAGCGACAAGAGTGAGGAGACGAGGTTCTCCACTATTGAGATCAAATGTGATGAGTCGAGTATTGGCGGGTTCGACTGCCCCTAGAGAGGAAATTAATGACTTCCATTCAGTAGGACAGGTTTGAAGAACTTCTAAGAATGACATGGCAGCGGGGGATTGGGCCAAGTCATCAACCTGACTAGAATTGTGGTTCGCCCTAGCTTGAGATTTACGGGCATTCCTTCCCAATGGGATGTGAGGGATGTGAAGAGGTGTCTCATTATTAGGGCACAAAATCATCAAAGGTGGGTTAGTCATGACTGGGGTGGCCTCCAAGGTAGTGGGAGTCGGGTCAGAGGGTGCGTTGTATTGATGACTGCGCATTTGTAGAAGGACCTCTTCCTCACTAGTGTGGAGGATAGTTCTATCTGTCGAAGTGCCTGCATTTTGATATGGGCCTGCTTATGGTGGAGCAGGGTGCATCTCTTATTGGGTGTTCATCACCCCTTGATGTGGTATGGGGTTTTGCAACACGGCTAGGGGTGGGTGTTGCACATATTGTTGTGGGACCTATTGGGGGGCAGGCGGGTTTGGTAGATGTGGTCCATTACCATATTCTTTCATCTCTTTGAAGTCTACAATTTGGGGGCAATGGTGAGTATAATGGCCATACTCACTGCAAAGTGCGCAAGGGAAGTTTGTCCAAATAATGTTGTTGTTCTTTCCTTGGAGTTTGTTGTTATTTCCCCCTTGAGGGTTCTGGTTCCCCTAGTTCTGGTTGCTCCCTGTAGGTTGGTTTTGCTGGGGTTGGTTCTAGTTTCCTCCTAGTCTGAGATTATTATTGTCTTAGTTTTTCTCTTTCTTTCTGGAATTGTTCGACTGATGGGATGGATTAGCCGTATTTAGTTGTTAAAAATTTTGGTATTGTTGAACAAAGTTAACCCCAACATGTGGTTGTCCTTGTGGTGAAGGAATAGGTTGGAGGGGATAAGGAAATGGAAAGTATGGATTATGTTGCGGTAATGATTCGTAGGATGCATAGGAAGGCGTGGTGGTTTCACTAGTGCGTAGAGTGTAAGCAGAGGTGGAGGGGGTACCAGAATTAGGTTGATCTACGGGGCATATTGTGGGTGTTGGTTGTGGTCCGTTGGTGGGCGGAGGGAAGGTCAAGGGGTTTGGTTGTGGATAAGTGGGGGGATTATAATAAGGGGTTCCGTCGTATGCAAGTGGATATTGAGGGTTTCCATACATTGGTGGTTGTTGGGGATGTGAATTGTGGTGTGTAGTGGTACCAATCAATCCATCCACTGAGTGAGACATCCCAAGTTTGTCCTAGCCGAATGGCACGGGTCTCGGGGCATCCGATAGTATTGTATACAAGTACCCAGACTGTGAGTAAATGAGTTCAAACTGTTGGGCCTTACTAATGGATTCTTCTTCAGATTGGGGGAAGGTGGTGGCCACATCTTTGGCAAGGAGGGAAACAAGTGATTTGAGGAACCAATTGAGACATTGTTGTGGAGTAGATTCATCTTTGCAAAGACTACGCCGTCGACGCCATTCATGAATGTGGTTAGTGAGTGTACGTTGAAATAACCTTAATCGGGCGGAATCATCTGTGATGTTGTTTGAAGAGAACCATAAGTGAAAGGTCATGGTATGGTTGGTGGGATCGTCTCCCAGTTTTCCTTCAAACTTGGGAATGTCTGAAGGTAGTTTGGTAGGCATTGTTGGCCATGTGGGGTTGTGCAATATAGGATCATTGGTGAGTTTAATCAGATATAGTATGTTGATGGAAGCCAAGTATGGCATCTGAGGTGGTGGCGGAGGATTAGTTCCAGCCATTGTGTGAGTGTTTTGCGTACATAACTCTTGAGGGGGACTAGGTGGATTTTTACTTCCCCCTTCAGAAGAAGTTGGCCCCCTACTTCCGTGGAAAGGAGAGTGTGGGGGTATTTGACCTTGGGAAGTCGAACCAAGTAGAGTGGAACTAATAAAATATGGTCCCAAGACAGTAGCACTCACAAGGGTGTGGGTTAGTATGGACGATGAGTTGGCAAGATTAGGAACTCCCCCTAGAATGGGAGGGAGATTTAGAAAGTGTCTAGAACGACGAGGGTTTTGTGGGTCCCCTATGATGTCCGACTAGCAAGGTGGATGTGTGAAAATGGTGATGAGAGAAACTAATGAATAAGAGACTTTGCATAATTTGGACCTTCACAATATATCTCACAATCGTATGTAATCACAAGAACAACATACATAAATCACAAGAAGCATACATGTGCGTAGGTGGATTTTGTCTGGGTGGGAGAACAAAGAAAATGAATGCTCGTGTCCTAAAAGACGTAACGTCCTTTGTCTCAAATAACACTAGACCTTCCAATAGCACTCAATAGTGGGGTTTGAAGCCACTGGAAAAAGAACTAGTGAAGGATGAAGTAATCAGTTATAATGAGGGGTAGAGGGTGCATATCCCGAAAGAGATGGTGATATTTCCCAATATCCACACAAAATCTGATCAAGGTGCAATTGCAACCCACAATTTCCACCTAGGTAGATGTCCTAAAATTTGGTCACTAGTTATCTTGGTCAAAGTACGAAATTTAGATTTTCGGCCTAAGAAATGGGTCATGGGCTGGATCCCGTCCAAGAGGTGGGTGCCTCAAGGGGGGACGCACAGAACAACTGGACCTCGGCCTTCAACCCTTCATGGGTATCTCCCTGCCTTATGGTGTTAGAAACACTTGACTTGGAGGATTTAAAGTTCCCTATTTGACAAATTCTATTATTTGAAGATGTGAGAACCAGATAACAGGGAGTTATTTGGATGTTTATCCCTAAAATCCTACCTAGACTAAAAAAATTCTTTTGGCACCTCCTGTGGAGGAAAACTTACTAATTTTTTAGAAAAAAATTAGATGTGGTTGTTTGAGAGATTGGGGGTTTGAGCCAATCTCTTTGAAATTAAGTGGGAGTGGATAGTTTCATCAAGAAAAGGGTGGGGTGTTTCGTAATCCCTTTGAAGGAAACTTACCTCAACCTCCACATTTCGAGATGAAAACTATGTGAGTGAGTAGTGACATTTGTGTGTGAACAAGTGAAAGTGTGACAATATTTTTAATAAATTAGGTGTTTTTGGCGAAAGTCTAACAGGTAGTGTATGCTTGTCATTGATGGCAAGTACAATAGTGAAGATGGCAGGATCAGAGTGTGCATTGATGGAAAACAAGAACAACATAAGCTCAGGAGGAATTAGCACAGAGTCAAATGCAGTGCATTTAACAGCATCGAGGAGAACGTGCGCAGCAAAGCTCAAGATATAGGAGTTCACAGAGGAGAAGGAAGACAAAGGTCAAGGCCATTGTGAACTTGTAATTCTCCCAAGGTTGGGAGGAAAGTGTGCAAAGCTCAGGAGGGAGCACAGTCGCCCTCATATCGGTTGAAGAAGAAGATCTGGACCATTGGTTTCTACGTCCAAGAGGAGCTCAAGAGAAGCCTACAGAAGGGAGAGATCGAGAGTCATTGGATCTCATTCAGAAATCCCGTCAGCTGTCATATCAGATAGGAGCTGCATGAGGTTTACCATCGAGAAAAGCCAAGGTGAAATCCTGAAAGGAGGGTTGACTCATCAGGGTTTCACATATCGGGAATCCCGTGAGCCAATGCATTGCGGCATTGAAAAGCTTGAAACCTCGACGAGTGGTAAGACTACGGTCACGGGGATAACGGTCATATGGGCCAGGAGCCTAGCCAGGAGAGCTAGTGCGTAAAGAGAGCGTTGGGATTCGAGGGATCGCGAATCTTGAGGACATACATGTTTCGACATTGGAAAGTCTGAAACCCCAATGAGGAGGTTTGGTTGTGGTCATATAAGGGGAGGTCACGAGGACCACAAGATCAGCGAGAGGGCTAATTGAAGTTAGAGGCGTCAGATCTGAACGCAGGGTCTGACCACTGTTGGATCGAGGAAAACCTCCATGATATTTAAAAAGTGCAAGGAGTAGAGGGCTCACAAACCCCGAAAGTAGGAGGACCCTCCATCTCAGGGGGTTATGTGAACCATTGATCCAACTCCCTGTCGGGGTTTCGAGGATCGAGAGTTGGAGATGTCAAAGAATATTGACATTAAGAATCCCGAAAGCGCAATGTGTGAAATCCTGACTAAACCTGAACTGTCAGATCAAGATGTGATCTAGACCATCGACTCGACTCACGTCAGTAGACCACGTCATCTAGGAACACATGGCACAACTAGGTAAAGACAAGTGTCAGACTGATTCAACATTTTAGGCACATGTAAGTCACGAATCAGAGTGACACATGGAAGTATTCAACATGTGTCAATCCACGTGTGACATCAGCAGATGGACACCACGACATAGCTTCGAGGATTTCGTTTTGGAAATGTCAAAGAAACATTGCAACAGGAATCCTGATTCCTCGATATGCAAAATCGCAACTTAAATTGTAGTCGTTGAATCAAGATCAAATCTGAACTGTTGATCCCAGTCAATGGAGAGGGATCAGGGATCGAGAGTTGGACATGACAAAGAATATTGACATCAGGAATCCCGATATCGCGATATATGAAATCGCAATGTAATCTGAGCCGTCAGGTTAAGGTTGAATCTGGACGGTTGATTCCAGTCCTTGTCGAAATTTCAGGGATCGAGAGTTGGACATGTCAAATATTATTGACATCAGGAATATCAATATCGCGATAAGTGAAATCGCGACACAATCTGAACCGTCAGATCAAGTGTTGATTGGAGGGCTACTGATGCACGACACAGTGAAACTACCAGAAACCATTGATGGCGTCTGCTAGAGAATTTGAAGAGACCCCTGTGTGACCACCAGAGGAGATGAAGAGTCTCCAAGCTTCGTCCAAGTGGAGGAAGACTATTCTTAGAGGGGATTGACAGATGGATGAGCATGGAAGCCTGTAACTAAAACAGAGAAGGTGAGCTCGACTGTCACAGAGAAGACGAAGAGTCTCAACTGCCAGAGAGACTGAAGAATCTCAACATAACATACAGTGATGTTGAACGCGTGGGAAAACAGCTAGAGAAGATGAAGAGTCATGATGATGATCAGACAGATCACTCGAGAGGTGGAGGATAACAGCGTAGAGTTAGCATGCAGAGGCATTGCGAACATTGCATGCACAAGGTGCGCAGAAGCTATAAATACACGGTACAGAGAAGATATCTGGTTGTTGATGGAGGTTGTTGTGGTTGTTGTTGGTGAAGGTGATTCATGTGCGAAGAAGGAGGAGAGTGCAGTAGCTGAAATAACACAGAAGAGGAACTATGCAGTGAATGTACATGGATCATAGAACATAAAAAGTAGAAGAACGAACAGTGCAAGTGATGTGTGTAGAAAGGCAATGAAGCAGACAGAGAAATGAAATGTAGCAGAACAGTGATAAGTCTGGTAAGACATTGTTGAACATCATATCATTGTAATAAGTTTCAATAGAAAAGATTTATATTTCAGGGTGGTTAGGAGGAGCTAGGGAGGACTGGTGTCCTCAAAGGTTCAAGTCGGTGCTTGAACACAGGGAGTTGGTGCTTCCTTCTAGTTGGTTCTAGAGAAACCAGGGAGTTGGTGCTTCCTTCTAGTTGGTGCTAGAGAAACCAGGGAGTTGGTGCTTCCTTCTAGTTGGTGCTAGAGAAACTAGGGAGTTGGTGCTTCCTTCTAGTGCGTGCTAGAGAAAACAGAGAGTTGGTGCTCTCAGCAAGTTGCAGCTTGCAAAAATGTGGTTGTAGCCTCATTATGAGTTGGTCCTCATATGTATGATACTGTAAAGATTGTAACCATTACTTATCACATAAAGAAAAAGAGGTTTTTACCCTGCATGGGTTTCCTTGGGAAATATCTATCTCTGTGTTTTTCATATATGTGAATGATGCTGAAAGTGCCATCGTTTATTTCCCTGCATTATTGTGATCATCATTTACTGTCTCTACAAAGAGTTTAAAAGAACCATGATTGTTTAAGCATGGTAACAACTGATTCACCCCCCCTCTCAGTTGTCTAACAATTGGTATCGGAGTCGGACCCTTTTATCTAAGGGTAGATCCTAGAGCTTAAACATGTTAAGCCATGAAGGAAATTCAACCAATAAGGCCCCTCTGTTCAATGGAAGAAACTTTGCCTTCTGGAAAGTTAGAATGAGAACCTACATCATGGCTTTAGGTGCTTATGTCTAGGATGTGGTAGATATTAGTTATGTAAAGCCAGTTGTGCTAGCTAATAAGGACGACAAACTAGAATTTAGCTTCAACGCTAAGGCCATGAATGCTATCTTAAGTGGGCTTGCAGAAGAAGAATTCATAAAAGTTATGCACCTAGGAACTGCCAAAGAAATGTGGGACAAACGCATTAATAGTTATGAGGGTAATGAGAAGGTAAAGGATGCAAAGCTTCAAACCTACATAATACAGTTTGAACAACTGAATATGAAGGAAGATGAAATTGTTGGAAAATACTTCCTGAGAGTAGAAGAAATGGTAAATGCAATAAAGGCACTTGGTGAAACAATTGGGAAACCTTCTTTAGTTCAGAAAATCTTGAGATCTCTCCCAGATAGGTTCAACCCGAAGGTCTCTTCTATAGAAGTACTTAATGATCTAAAAACCTTTCAATTTGATCAACTTCTAGGAACACTAACTGCATATGAAATGAGAATAGTTAAAGATAAACCCAATTCCATAGAAGCATCATTTAAACAAGACAAGAATGAGGATTCTGAGCCCGATGAAATTGAAGAAAAATTTGTGAAGATACTGAAGAAGGGATCAGGAAAATACAAAGGTAAATTTCCTTTCAAATGCTTTAACTGTGGAAGGATAGGTCATTTTGCAAATAAATGTCCACACAAGAAACATGATCAGAACTATGAAGGTGAAGAGAAGCACAAATCCAAGAGATTTGATAAAAAGAAAAGTTTATGTGTAAACAATGATGACTCCTCAGAAGACACCAATAGTGACTCTTCCTATGAAGATAAGGTAAATGAATTCATGCTTGTGGCCAAAGAGAATTATGATAATAAAAGCATAGGCAATAATGAGGATGATGAAGAAGTTGTGGTTGACATGGAAGGAGAACTGATCAGTGCATTGGAAGAGATTGATAGACTAAGAATCAAGAACAAAAAGAAAAGACAGTTGTTGATACAGTTTGAGAAAGACAGAAAAGAACCTGATGAAGACCTTGTCCTACTAAAGGTAGAATTGGAAGAGGCAAAGAAAATTGAAGAGATTCTGAAATAGCAGCTATTAGAAAAGAAGGAAAGATGTGAATCATTAGAACAAGAAGTAGTGAAAACAAGGAAAGAAATGGAGAAGTTTCAAGCCCTGTATAATCAGAATCTGTCAAGTATCAAAGCCTCAGAAGAATTAGCCACCATTCTGAATCAACAAAGGAATCCAAAGCTGAAAACTGGTTTGGGTTATGAAGAAGGATCAAGCAGTGGGAAGTCAGGAAATGAAGAATCCATCAGGTTTGTCAAAAGTACAACCAATGACAATGACAATCCTGTAGAAACAAAGGAAGATGATCAGCCACCCAGGACAAGTAAAGGAAAAGGTGCCAGGATTGAATCTGAAGAACGAAGAAACAATGCTCTCTCTACTGAAAGATGTCTTCAGCAAGAAAGAAATCGATTTGCTCAAAGAAGACAACCATTTACCAGGTACAAATAATTTTTCTATGGCTATTGTTTCTTTTGTTCTAACTTTGGTCACAAAGCTGTAAATTGTTCCTTAAGGCTCAGACATGAGCAATTAAGGTTTCAAAGGAATAAATACTTCTCACAACAAAGAATGATACAGTCAAATAATAATCCTTCATGGACTGCAAATTGCCAAATTAAGTCTGGACACATACAACTAAGGAGGCCAAGAAATAAGCAACAGTCAATAAGTAGGCAACACTGCAACAATAAGTTTGACTTATTGAATAATGAGGTTGAATGCTACACCTGTCATAACTTTGGACATAAATCTATTGAGTGTCGGTTAAGGAACTATGAACCAGATTTGAAATCCCCTGCTGAAAATGTCAAGCTTTGGAAGAAGAAGGAAAGTAACAAGTGTGGATTAGTATTTTCTGCTCAAAGAAAAATGAACCCTTGGTATATAGATAGTGGATGCTCCAAACACATGACGTGAGACAAAGGAAAGTTCCTATCTCTATGTGAAAGCAAATCTGGAAGTGTAACCTTTGGAAATGATGCTCCAAGGAAAATAAAAGGCAAAGGGATGGTGAGCTTAAGTAATGGAAAAGGAAAAGCCCAAGATGTTCTACTTGTGGATGGGCTGAAGCATAACCTGCTCAGTGTAAGTCAAATGTG
>ML804758.1:45326-57668 GCA_009831015.1 Picea engelmannii
CTGCCGGGGGGAGAGAGTTTGTGTAATCCCCTACGAAAATTGCTTCTTAGGCAATTCCGAAAATAAACACCGTGAGGCCTGACTGCCATTGTTGAGCTTGTCCTGAGAGGTCTGAGTCTGTATTCCTGGTTGACTATGGGGGGGTAATGCCGAGATGGATTGCGGGTGAATTGTTGCCCAGTGTAGGTGGTAATTGAGCCTGTGTGTGATCTCTCTCTAGGTGAGGGAAGTGGATGTTGTTGGAAGAGGTTTCTTCCAGAGAGTGTCCAGCACTAGCTTCAGGCTCTGAGACTTCCTGATCCGGCCTGTTGTCGAGACCCAGAGAGGGAGGTTAGCACCGATGGACTATGATTGTGAAGGTGTATACTCCCGGGTAGAACATGCATGTGGGGAATAAGACTCTGGTAGTAGTGGGCGTAAGATGGCATCGTGGGAAGAATCCTTCCAGATTCTAAGTGTTGTTTTCCCTGTAACCTCAGCCTAGCTAGGATTCCTTGCCTTGGGGTGGAGCTTAGTCCTAGCTCGGGGGTGATCTACTGCTGAGCTGATGAACAGTGTGGTCTAAGGTTGGGAGGTTCGTGGAAGGCCTGCACTTGGTTGGTGGATCCCACCATTGTTACAAGATAAGTGTCTAACTATGTTTTATCTCATTTTATAAATATGTTTTGTATCTCTGTGTATTATAATGATCATGCATTCTGCTGTGCATTTGGATTAATGTTTTTTCTATGGATTATTTATGTTAAAATGATTCTTATGCTTACTCTGAGCTTAAATGTATTTCATTTCTTAAATGCATGCGATTAATTAAGAATGAGAAAGTGTTATTCCGCGTAGTAACACCTACACAGTAGCCAAGGTGCGCTATAGATTTTCTGGGTTATCTATCAAGTAGTGTTATAGTAACCCTGGGTAGATGAAAATATGAGTGAAGAGGGTGTTATAGTTTGGTATCAGAGTGAAGGTTTCGACACTGAGCCTAGATGGGCCAGTGGAGTGGTCTTTGGACCGAGAATGCGAAGGGAAATTGGGTCTGGAGGACCAATTTTGGACCTTGGTTTGTTTCGGAGTGTCAAGTAGTTCCTTGACCGTGCTTACAATCTCAGGAAGTATAGCGATGAGTGAAACTGCAACTGGTGTGGTATATGGCCACAGGGAGATAGGTCTCTACACCAATGGTGTTAGAACCTTAGGATGTGTTCGGGAGGAAGGCGAGCCCTCGTGACCGTCGGATCTGGAAAAATGTGCATAGGAATTAAAATTCCTTTTGAAATACACAGGAATGTGGAAATCGCGATATGAGAAATTATGAATTGGTTAGGAACCGTCTGAGCTGTCAGATCTTGGCCAGAAAACCCGTCAGCTGTAGGATCTGTCGGGAGATGTCTGAAGCTTAAACCTCAGAGACTAGGGGTGAAAGCTCCGAAATAGATCTAGACCGTCCGAAAAATGGAGCGCACGTGTCGCGTGGTCATCCAGATCGGGAACATGGTCATCTGAATTCAGGTAAGTGAAGGTTCATGGTTTTGTAAAGTAGCGAAACTCGAGGGTTGACCTGAACCGTCCATCATTTGGGACACATGTCAGAAATCCGAAGAGAGTCAAAAATCGACGTATCGGAGATCCTGAGGACAGGATAATATTGCAACTTTAAATCGCGAAATGCGATATCCCAACAGGCTAAGGAATCAGTGTTGGGCCACGGTAGATTCGGTGACATGGACAAGTGGTAGCCATCGGAGCCATCGGGAAAAATCTCGATAAGGGATTCGTCTATCGGTATTTGGGTCATTGGGATATCGGGGACCCTGGTGACAAGGTGTTTATGCACTTTGGATTCACAAAGTCCAAAACCCCGACAGGGAGGAAGGTACCACCATGTGGCCAGATGTCAACACACTGGAAAGGAGGGAAGCGCCATTGTGGGAGCTAGCTGTCCGTATAGCAGCGAATCGGGATTCGGGAAAATCAGGAATCCCGTGGGCAAGTGCTTTTCATCATTTGAAACCCTGAAACCCCAACAAGGGGATAAGACTGAGGTCACGGGGATAATGGTCATATGGGTCAAAGCATATAGCCAGGAGAGCTAACGCGTAAAGAGAGCATTGGGATTCAGGGAATCGCGAGTCCTGAGGATGATTGTATTTTGACATCGAAAAGTCTGAAACCCTGATAGGAGGTATGACTGTGGTCATATAAGGGAAGGTCGTGTGAACCACGAATCTAGCCCGGAGAGTCAAACGGGAGTTCTCCAGTATCGAGACTCCGAAACCCCGAAACTGGAGGTCCCGAGGTACAAAAACCCGAAGTTCTGAAATCTCGAAGTGTAGAAAATGAAAGCTTCAAAAACACGAAAATTGCAGAGCCGAATGAGAAGCTCAGAAAAATCATTTGGAATCGAAATGTCTTTTGTTCTTGTTGGAATTAGTTATAAATGTTGAAGATTGTTCGTGAAGTTTTAATAACTTTGAATTTAATTGCACAGTGTGTGTGCAGAGTTCAACGGAGGTCAGTACTCCAGTTAACCAACGTCGAGTATGGATTGGGGAAAGGTGCAAATTACCCCTGAAATAGAAGACGAACAGGAAGGAAAGGATGTTAACCTGGGAGTCGAAGGATCGAACTCCAATGGGCATGGAAAAGGGAAGGATAAGGAAGAACACATAATGAAAATCCTTGAAGGATTGCAAAGAGAGGCCAAGGCTCGTCGAGATGATAGCCGAAATCTCATGAAAGTCAGGGACCGACAGGGTGCATTAATATTAAAATTTTTGAAGAGTCTGAAAGAATAGAGAAGAAACTCGAGAAAAGAAGAGACTCAAGTACGACGGAGAGTCACAGAACCCATGGGAGAAGAATTAGGTCGAGGAGTGATAGCCAACATCTTAGTTGCTCCCAAGGACATTCTGACAGGAAGACACACAGTAGTTCAAGCCCATCCCCTACCAGAAAACATAAAAAATCTGGAACGGAGGAATTGAAAGGAGAGATGAACAAGATTAAGACTCCAACATTCGATGGAGAACATAAGAAGGAGGAAGATGCCGAGACATGGTTGCTTGGCACGAAGAAATACTTCAAATTTCAAAATTATTCCGCCCATACAGAAGGAAGAATTGCAATGTACCAACTGAAAGGAAAAGCATCCATGTGGTGGGATCAGTTTGTGCAGGTGCAGCACATCAGAGAGAAAGAGGTCACTTGGAAGGAATTTAAGAGGTATTTCGAGAAGAAATACCTGACTAAAAGATACTATGACAGAAAGATGAAGGAGTTCTTTGAACTCAAGTTGGGCAGTATGACCATTGATGAGTATGAATGAAGTTTTCTGGAACTACTGAAGTATGTCCCATTCATCAAAGACGAGGCTGTCAAGATTCAGAGGTATCTGAGTGGACTTCCACCTTCCATTGGAGACAAGATTCAATATGATGATCCTAAGAATATGGAAGAAATAATAAGAAGGTCAAAATGCTTATACAAACAACAAAGAGAAAAGCCTACCTTTCAGAAGGCTTGGGATGACCAGAAGAGGTTTAAGAAAGAACAGAGGAAGAAGGGAGACAAGCCTTCCTTTTTCTAAAACAGTCGTCAAGGGCAGCCATCGTTTAGAGAGCCGAGAAGGACTGAAGAGGGAGGACAAAGACAGAGACTGGCGCCCATTCAGTGTTGGGGCTGTCCAGGAAACCACAAGTACAGAGATTGTCCCCATAAAAATGGTAAGGCAAGAACTGTACATATTGTTCAGCAAGCTGAAATAGTGGAGGATATGGGAAGTAGAATGCCAAGGATCTACGCAGCCCTGGACAACAAGCAAGCAGAATTTCAATCGCACATGATTGAAGTGGAAGGTATGATTAACAACTGACCCCTTGTTATTTTAATTGATTCAGGGGATATCCATAGTTATGTAGATCCTAGAGTGGTGGAAAGTTTGCATCTAACGAGGAGAAAACATGATAAGTCTTGGTTAGTGCATTTGTCCACAAGGAGCAAGAGGAAGGTCACTGAATTGGTTAAGTCATGTTCAATGGACATGAAAGGAATGAGCACTAAGGCTGAACTGAACATTTTGCCTTTAGGCTCATATGATTGCTTAACTGGGATGGACTGGTTGGACCAACACCATGCCCTTTTGGATTGTCATAACAAGAGGTTCACATGCCTGAACGAAGAGGGAAATCAGGTAACTGTCCAAGGAATTCCCAGAGCCGTGGCTGTAAGGGAAATCTCAGCCATGCAGCTGAAGAAATGTTACAGGAAAGGCTGTCAATTATTTGCAGCTCGGGTGGAAGAAGCATCCCAAGATGTAGTATCAAATCTAGAAGACCATGTAGTACTCAAGGAGTTCAAGGATGTATTTCAGGAGGTACCTGGACTACCTCCGAGGAGGGACATCGATTTTTCTATAAATTTGATGCCTGGAACAACTACAGTTTCGAAAGCTCCTTATAGAATGAGTATGCCAGAGCTGAAAGAGTTGCAATTGCAGCTCGAAGAGATACTAAAGAAAGGTTACATTCGCCCCAGAGTGTCACTGTGGGGAGCCCCAGTCCTATTCGTGAAGAAGAAATATGGGACGTTGAGGCTGTGCATTGATTTTCGACAATTGAATAAGGTCACTGTCAAGAACAAGTATCCTCTGCCAAGGATTGATGATCTTTTTGATCAGTTGAAGGATGCGAAAATATTTTCAAAAATAGATCTCAGATCTGGACATCACCAAGTGAGAATAAAGGATGAGGACATTGGAAAGGCTGCCTTTAGAACAAGGTACGGTCATTATAAATTCACAGTGGTGCTGTTTGGACTGACAAATGCACCTGCTATTTTCATGTGTTTAATGAATGGAATGTTCAGAAATTATTTGGACAAGTTTGTCATAGTCTTCTTGGATGACATCTTGGTGTATTCCAAGACAAAGGAAGAACATGAGAAACACCTGAGAATGGTGTTGTAGGTGTTGAGAGAACACCAACTGTACACAAAACTGAGCAAGTGCTCATTTTACCAAAGGCAGATCCATTACTTGGGACATATAATATCTGAAGAAGGGATCACTGTGGATCCTGAAAAGGTACAGGCCATTCGAGAATGGCCAGCACCAAGGAATGTGGCATAAGTTAGATCTTTTATGGGTATGGCAGGCTACTATAGGAGGTTTATAGCCGGATTCTCAAAGATATCTCATTCTATCACTTCCTTGCAAAGGAAGGGGAAGAAGTTCCAGTGGACTGAAGAATGTGAGAGCAAATTCCAGCGATTGAAGCAGCTGCTAACTAGTGCTCCAATCATGAAGATTGCAGATCCAAATAAGGATTACGTAGTGTGCACAGATGCATGTAAGGAGGGGCTAGGAGGAGTTGTCAGCCAAGAGGGATTTGTAATTTATTATGAGTCCCAAAAGTTGAAAGAGCACGAAAAGAATTATGCCACTCATGATTTAGAGATGGCAGCAATCATCCACGCCTTGAGGAAATGGAGACATTACCTCATGGGAAGGAGATTTGAATTAAGAACAGACCACAATGGTTTGAAGTATTTATTTGATCAGCCAACTTTAAATGTGAGACAAACCAGATGGCTGGAGTTTCTGTGCAATATGACTTTGGTATCAAGCATATCAAAGGGAAAGAAAATAAGGTGGCTGATGCACTCAGCAGAAAAGTGCACGAATTACATGCTACAGCCATTAGCATGTACCAGACTGAGATGAAAGATAGAATTTTGGAAGCTGCAAATGTTGATTTGTAGTACAAAAATCTTGTAGCAAAGCTACAACAGCGTGAGAGACCACAGACCAAGGAAAGTTACACCGTGGGAACTAATGGTTTACTTCTATATAAAAACAGAGTGTATGTACCTAATGTCCGAGAATTGAAGCTGTAAATTCTAAAGGAGATGCATAACATGGCTTATGCTAGACATCCGGGATATCAGAAGACTGTGGCAGAAGTCAAAAGCCATTATTTTTGGCCGAGTTTGAAGAAAGAAATCGTTGAATACATCGTCAGATGTATGGAGTGCCAGAAGGTTAAGGCGGAGCATAGGCACCCAGCAGGGTTGCTGCATCCTTTACCTATTCCTGAATGGAAATGGGACGTGGTAACAATGGATTTTATCACAGGATTTCCCAGGACAAGCAAGTAGCATGATTCAATCATGGTGGTGGTGGACAAGATGACTAAAACTGCCCATTTTATTCCACTAAAAACCACCCACAGAGCAACAGATGTTGCTGACATTTTCCTAAAAGAAGTTGCACGCTTGCATGGAATTCCTAAGACAATTGTGTCTGATAGAGACCCGAAATTCACTTCGAATTTCTAGAAAGGACTGCTCAAAGGATTCGAAACGAATCTGAACTTTAGCACAACATATCATCCCGAGTCTGATGGATAGACAGAGAGAGTAAACAGAGTAATATAATACATGCTGAGAATGTATGTGATGGATAAACCATCAAGGTGGGAAGACTACCTACATTTGGTAGAATTCGCCTACAATAATGGGTATCATGCATCATTGAAAATGAGCCCATTCGAAGCGCTTTATGGAAGAAAGTGCAACACTCCAGTGAGCTGGGATAATCCAGCGGACAGAGTAGTAGTCGGGCCTGAACTACTTAAAGAGATGGAAGATCAAATGATTAAAATTAAACATAATCTAAAAGATGCCCAGGACAAGCAGAAAAGTTACGCTGATAGTAACATAACCCATAGAGAATTCAAAGTGGGTGATCATGTTTTCCTGAAAGTGAAAACTAACAGGAGTTCCCTGAGGTTGGGAAGTTGCGCCAAGTTGGTAGCAAGATTTTGTGGGCCATTTGAGATCCTGGAAAGGATTGGGCCGGTTGCATACATGCTTGCATTACCTGCATCTATGACTGTACATAATGTGTTTCATGTTTCACTTCTTAAGAAATATGTACCTGATGCTAATCATGTTATCAATTGGAATGTGATTCAGGTGGAACTAGAGGGTGTCCTGCAAGTGCATCCTATGCGCATATTGGACAGGAAAAGCAAACAACTCCGGAATCGAGCTATAGAACTTGTAAAGGTCTAGTGGACCTGGTACAGTCCTTAGGACGTGACATGGGAGCATGAAGAGGTTATGTAGGCAGAGTACCCACATATTTTTGAAAATTTTGAAAGGCTTGCAGATGCTGTGTAAAGTTGCACTGAGGACAGTGCAAAAATAAGGGGAGGGGGATTACAGTGTCCCCAAGGCTGAGACCTGTTGTAAACCATGTTTTGAAAGAAATTGTAATTATGTTTTATAGGCTGGTGAGCCAAGTTCTTATAATCTAGACACTTATGTGCTGTTAGGCCATGGAGCCTAAGTGTTGAAGGCCAGGAGCCTGCTGTTGTACTTGTATGTAAGCAGAACATTTAATAAAATATAAACACCGCCAGGTGCAGACCGACCACGATGAATGAGTGAAGGGGGACTGAGCATCCATAGAGTGGGAAAGGAATTGGGGGCTGAAGGTGGGTAAAGGGGCTAAGTGTTGAGCCTAGGGGGCTTAAGCCTGGGAATAATATTTTAATATTATTCCAAAAGTTATGTGCATCATATGTTTTTAACCTAAGTCCTTTTGGAAGGACATGTGATTTTCCAAATGGTGGGAGGCACGCACGCTGAAGGAATGCATGCAGTCGCATGGGTGACAAGTGTCAACCCTGGCGCATGCAATAAAAGGCTGAGATGAGCTGTGTTGAGGGTTCCTCGTCCATTCAACTCATGGACTGCCAGAAGGGAACGAGTCTGACTCCTACAGAAAAACCCTCATACATCCTCTGAACTGGAAAAGGCGTGTGTATGTGTTTGTTCCAGGATAGCTGATACATCCCCGGTCTGAACCGTCCGAACTTGCGTTGACCCTTGCGTGGATTGTTTGTCATGCATTCCTGACAACCAGAGCATGATTCTATACTGAGGAGGGCATATTGGAAACGGGGGGGGGACCTGCCATTCTGTCGGGGGGAGAGAGTCTGTGTAATCCCCTACGGAAATTGCTTCTTAGGTAATTCCGAAAATAAACACTGTGAGGCCTGACTGCCATTGTTGAGCTTGTCCTGAGAGGTCTGATTCTGTATTCCCATTTGACTGTGGGGGGGTCATGTCGAGATGGATTGCGTGTGAATTGCTGCCCAGTGCAGCTGGTAATTGAGCCTGTGTTTGATCTATCTCTAGGTGAGGGAGGTGGATGTTGTTGGAAGAGGTTTCTTCTAGAGAGTGTCCAGCACCAGCTTCAGGCTCTGAGACTTCCTGATCCGGCATGTTGCCGAGACCCAGAGAGGGAGGTTAGCACCGATGGACTGTGCTAGTGAAGGTGTATACTCCCAAGAGGAACAGGCATGTGGGGAATGAGAGTCTGGTAGTAGTGGGCGTAAGATGGCATCTTGGGAAGAATCCTTCCAGATTCTAAGTGTTGTTTTCCCTGTAACCTCATCCTAGATAGGATTCCTTGCCTTGGGGTGGAGCTTAGTCCCAGTTTGGGGGTGATCCACTGTTGATCTGATGAGCAGTGTGGTCTAAGGCTGGGCGGTTCGTGGAAGGCCTGCACTTGGTTGGTGGATCCCACCATTGTTACAACATAAGTGTCTAACTATGTTTTATCTAATTTTATCAATATGTTTTGTATCTCTGTGTATTATAATGATCATGCATTCTTCTGTGCATTTGGATTAATGTATTTTCCATGGATTATTTATGTTAAAATGATTCTTATGCTTACTCTAAGCTTAAATGTATTTCATTGCTTAAATTCATGCGATTAATTAAGAATGAGAAAGTGTTATTCTGGGTAGTAACACCTACACGGTAGCCAAGGTACGCTACATATTTTCTGGGTTATCTATCAAGTAGTGTTATAGTAACCCTGGGTAGATGAAAATATGAGTGAAGGGGGTGTTACAATCAGTGTGTCTAAAAATCCTGTCCTCCACTCCAGGACAAAACATATTCCCATAAAATATCATTTTCTGAGAGAGCAGGTCACCAATCAGATTGTTCAGGTCCATTACATTCCCACTACAGAACAAATTGCAGACATCTTTACTAAGCCCCTAGCCAAGACACCGTTTGAATATCTCAGACAGAAGCTGGGTGTCATTTTGTTTCACACCTAAAAGAGTCCATCTTGTTAGGGGGATATTTGTATTGTTTGAATATCTAATGCCTCCTAAAATTACTGCAATAGCTGAGGGGGAGCATGTCTCTTCTTTGACATTGATGTCAAAGGGGGAGAAAAGAATTCGGGTGCCTTAGTTGCCATCAATGCCAAAGGGGGAGATTGTTGGCAAATGTCTAACAGGTAGTGTATGCTTGTCATTGATGGCAAGTACAATAGTGAAGATGGTAGGATCAGAGTGTGCATTGATGGAAAACAGGAACAACGTAAGCTCATGAGGAATTAGCGGAGAGTCAAATGAAGTGCGTTTAACAACGTCGAGGAGAATGCGTGCAACAAAGCTCAAGATACAGGAGTTCGCAGAGGAGAAGGAAGACAAAGGTCGAGGCCATTGAGAACTTGTAATTCTCCCAAGGTTGGGAGGAAAGTGTGCAAAGCTCAGGAGGGATCACAACCGTCATCATATCGGCTGAAGAAGAAGATCTGGAAAGTTGGTTTCTACGTCCAGGAGGAGCTCAGGAGAAGCCTTCATAAGGGAGAGATCGAGAGCCATTGGATCTCATTCAGAAATCCCATCAGCCGTCAGATTGGATAGGAGCTGCACGAGGTTTGCCATTGGGAAAAGCCAAGGTGAAATCCCGAAAGGAGGGTTGACTCATCGGGGTTTCACATATCAGGAATCCCATGAGCCAATGCATTGCGGAATTGAAAAGCTCAAAACCCCGATGAGTGGTAAGACTGCGGTCATGGGGATAATGGTCATATGGGCCAGGAGCCTAGCCAGGAGAGCTAATGCATTGAGAGCACATCGGGATTCGAGGGATCGCGAATCCTGAGGAGATACATGTTTCGACATTGGAAAGTCCAAAAACCCGATGAGGAGGTTTGGCTGCGGTCATATAGGGGGAGGTCACGTGGACCACGAGCTTAGCCAGAGGGATAATTGAAGTTAGAGGCATCAGATCTAAACGCAGGGTCCGACCATCGTTGGATCGAGGAAAACCTGCACGATATTTAAAAAGTGCAAGGAGTAGAGGGATCACAAACCCCGGAAGTAGGAGGAGCATCCATCTCAGGGGGTTATGTGAACCATTGATTCGACTCCCTGTCGGGGTTTCGAGGATCGAGAGTTGGAGATGTCAAAGAATATTGACATCAAGAATCCCTAAATCACGATGTGTGAAATCTAGATTGAACCTGAACTATCAGATCAAGATGTGATCTAGACCGTCGACCCGACTCACGTCAGCAGACCACGTCAGCTAGGAACATGTGGCACAACCAGGTAATGACAAGTGTCAGACTGATTCAACATTTCAGGCACATGTAAGTCATGAATCAGAGTGACACGTGGTAGTATTCAACACCTGTCAATCCACGTGTGATGTCACCAGATGTACACCACATCGGAGTTTTGAGGATCTTGTTTTGGAAATGTCAAAGAAACATTGCAATAGGAATCTCGATTCCTCGATATGCAAAATCGCGACTTAAATTGCAGTCGTTGAATCAAGATCAAATCTGGACCATTGATCCCAATCAATGGAGAGGCATCAGGGATCGAGAGTTGGACATGACAAAGAATATTGACATTAGGAATCCTGATATCGTGATATGTGAAATCGCGATGTAATCTGAGCCGTTAGATTAAGGTTGAATCTGGACCGTTGATTCCAGTCCTTGTCAAAATATTGGGGATCGAGAGTTGGACATGTCAAAGATTATTGACATCAGGAATCCTGATATCGTGATAGGTGAAATCATGATGCAATCTGAACCGTCAGATCAAGTGTTGATTGGAGGGCTACTGATGCACGACATAGTGAAACTACTAGAAACCATTGATGGCGTCTACTAGAGAATTCGAAGAGATCCCTGTGTGATCGCCAGAGGAGATGAAGAGTCTCCAAGCTTCGTCCAAGTGAAGGAAGACCATTCTTAGAGGGGACTGACAGATGGATGAGCATGGAAGCCTGTAACTAAAACAGAGAAGGTGAGCTCGACTGTCACAGAGAAGACGAAGAGTCTCAACTGCTAGAGAGACTGAGGAATCTCAACATAACATCCAATGATGTTGAACGCATGGGAAAATGGCCAGAGAAGATGAAGAGTCATGATGATGATTAGACAGAGAAATCGAGAGGTGGAGGATAATGACGCGGAGTCAGCATGCAGAGGCATTGCGAACATTGCATGCACAAGGTGCATAGAAGCTATAAATACATGGTATAGAGAAGAGATGTGGTTGTTTTTGGAGGTTATTGTGTTTGTTGTTGGTGAAGGTGATTCATGTGCGAAGAAGGAGGAGAGTGCAACAGCTGAAATAGCACAGAAGAGGAACTGTGTAGTGAATGGACATGGAGCATAAAACATAAAAAGCGGAAGAACGGACAGTGCAAGTGATGTGTGCAGAAAGGCAATGAGGCAGACAGAGCAATGAAATGCAGCAAAACAGTGATAAGTTTGGTAAGCCATTGTTGAACATCATATCACTATAATAAGTTTCAATAGCAAAGATTTATATTTCAAGGTGGTTGGGAGGAGATAGGGAGGATTGGTGTCCTTAAAGGTTCAAGTGGGTGCTTGAACACAGGGAGTTAGTGCTTCCTTCTAGTTGGTGCTAGAGAAACTAGGGAGTTGGCACTTCCTTCTAGTTGGTGCTAGAGAAACCAGAGAGTTGGTGCTTCCTTCTAGTTGGTGCTAGAGAAACCAGGGAGTTGGTTCTTCCTTCTAGTGGGTGCTAGAGAAAACAGAGAGTTGGTGATCTCAGCAAGTTGCAGCTTGCAAAACTGAGGTTGTAGCCTCATTATGAGTTGGTCCTCATATGTATGATACTGTAAAGATTGTAACCATTACTTATCATATAAAGAAAAAGAGGTTTTTACCCTGCATGGGTTTCCTTGGGAAATATCCGTCTCTGTGTTTTTCATATATGTGAATGATGCTGAAAGTGCCATCGTTTATTTCCCTGCATTATTGTGATCATCATTTAGTGTCTCTACAAAGAGTTTAAAAGAACCATGATTGTTTAAGCATGATAACAATTGATTCACCCCCCCTCTGTAATGTCCCCCACCTCTTAGAGAGGTAATGAGGAGACTCAATGGCCTGGGCACCCCCACTAGGTCATAGTCTCACACTGAAGGGGGGGAAAAGTCAAGAAGTTAAAAGTTATATTTTTAAGTTGACTTAAGAAAGGAAAA
>ML804758.1:92738-143011 GCA_009831015.1 Picea engelmannii
AGGATAGTTTCACCAACAATTTCCTTGATCTTCATCTCGTTATTCCTCATACAAGCATGGGTCCTCCAACCTTTCTTCTAGGATAACTCAATCCGTAAAGAGTCTTCCCATGAGGGCTTTCACCATAAGGGGACCACTTTGGATTTCATCCATTTGTACACCTTATCAATCATGATAAGACAATAATGAGAGCATGCGTCCTCCAAACATTCTTCTAGGATAACTCAATTCGCAAAGGGTCTTCCCGTGAGGGATTTCACCATAAGGGGACCACTTTGGAGTTCATCCATTTGTGCACCTTATCAATCATGATAAGACAATAATGAGTCATCTATACATTTTTCCAACAATGCATCATATACCAATGGAACCACATCGATCCATCTTCATCATGTATCAATGACAACTCATTGATCCATCATCATCTATGCATTCTCATTTAGGACAATACATATTATATTACGTAAATTATCAATCAATAAATCCTTTGACATCAATCAATCACTTGACATCAATCAATGACATCAATCAATCAAACCATTGGCATCAATGACAACATGATCCAACACCTATCACTTCAGGTTTTGACATTTGGAAGGTCAACGGTTCTATCACATAAGCCGACGGATGTCCCAAAAGAGAAACCACGGACAGAGTTTGCGAACTCAATAAAAAAAATATAAATGGAGAGCACACCTCCAAATACAGAATAACAAATTCGATTCAAAAATGGTTTCAAGATTCATCTTGATTAAAATTCGTTTCTGGTATTTAAACACTAACATAAATTCAAAAATTTCCCCTTCAATATTCAAAAAATATTTAATCAAGGCGGTGATGGTATCTGGTGTATTTCAATGGTTAAGGTCGCCACCGCTTAAGAAATTTAGGACAAATTAGTAAATCGATGCTTAATCCTCGAGTCTTGAAGGGTCAAGACAACCATCGATGCGTCGTTTCTACTTGCAGTGAAATGATTATTATATAACAAATGATGGAAAAAGTGATTCAATGATTTGCAACCACTTTTTCTAATATCGATGCACAAATTATGTCTGTCAACTTCATTGTGGCCTTCAGGTTTCAAATTTCTACGATTCTCTACTTATGCAGGGTACCCAAGTCGATCACGTAGACCCTGGATGGATAGTTTATAGTCTCATTCCCTTTATGTCTTGTGAATTCGATACGCAGCAGACAAACCCGTTGAAGATCGAACTTCCCGTATTGTCATCACGACCCTACTCACAACTGTCACAACATGCATCTAGCCCTGAGATTGGCATCCTCGGGAACTATTTCCAGCCTGTTGTTACACATGAAATTTTCACACCTAGGTACATCGCCCTAAGTATCGTAAATTGTCATATAAGTGTCTCATACACCTTGACACGATGGAATAACCTATGTAACAATCCCTAGTCAATATGGAGGAGGGATATATTACATGAAGGCCAAAATGCCAAGTAAACATGAATTATTATTAATATTCATGGAAAATAAATTGATTAAGTGTGAGACCAAGAGGGAATCCGCTTATCCGTGGGAGGATTCACCTGTAACAGAAATTGCCGACTTCACTGGAGGGCATTCCTCCTTCTCCTATGAAAACCCTTGCAAGGAATGAGGTCATCCTTTTCTATTGGGGTGTACTAACTGGACCGCATCTTCCCTCTCACATGCCTTTCAATATTATAGTAAAATTTTGTGGTCGGGACATTCCTCATACGCTAATAGATGAAGGTTCGTCTGTTAGTATTTTGTCCTCTATTTCTTGGAAATCTTTGGGTTATCCTCAGCTTGTACCAGTTACCCAAAATCTGTTCTCTTTTAACAGAACAACAAGTCACCCTTTAGGGATCCTTCCTCAGTTTCCCGTAACTTTGGGAAGAAAAATTATCTTTATTGATGTTATGGTAGTCCAGGACCCCCTGAATTTTGATTTACTCCTTGGGTGAGATTATGTCTATTCCATGAAAGCTATTGTGTCCACTCTCTTTCGTGTAATATCTTTCCCTCACAATGGAAGAATGGTGACTATTGATGAACTTTCGTTTGTTGTTCCTGACTTGACCATCAACCCAATAACCTCCCTAACTGGGTCTTATATGCAGTTGGTGTCACCCCCACCACAAATCAATTATGTGACATTGTCTCCCATGCCTTCAGCTACCGATGAAGATGACTTGGATCTGGTAGTTGACATGGTGATCTCTTCGATAGGGCTTTTGGAACCTGATCTCCTTACCCCTATAACAGACCTCGACATGTGTTCCTTCCAGAGAATTCTTCTTCCATCCAGTGAAGATCTCTTGGAAGCCATGACCGATTTTTGTCCCTTGACATGGTGTCCTACCAGAGCGTTATCCTATTGGAATCCTTGATCAAGAAGAGTTTATGATCATAGTTTCTCTTCTTTGTGGCAAGCACGTTAAAAAATGAAACATAAGCTACGAGCATAGTTTCTCTTCTCTGTGGCAAGCTCGTTAAAAAATGAAATAGAATCTATGAGCATAGTTTATCCTCTCTATAGAAATCTCGTTTAAAAATGAAACAGAAGCCATGAGCATAGTTTTCCTTTCTGTATAAATATCATTAAAAAATGAAATAGAGGCCATGAGCATAGTTTTTCTTTTCTGTAGCAAGCTCGTTAAAAAATGAAACAAAAATCTGGGGATTGAACCTGGAACCTTTCACATAGTTCTTTTCTTGTGTCAAGCTCGTTAAAAAATGAAACAGTCACCTCTCTCATCAGGTCGAGTCTTTCGCCAGACCTCGTAGATGTCGAGTCGAGTCTTTCGTTAGGTTTCATTTTTTAACCTTCATTTCTTCCACCTGTATCATTTTTCTGCATCTACTACATAAATTGGTGACAACCCAAAAGTCAGTGAGTGAATTGAAGCTTGGGGGGCATGTCTCCAGCATTTGATGATCATTCTAGAGTTAATACCCTAGATTTTCAAGCTGGGGGAAGAGTACCGAGCTTAGTATTTGTTCTTTCTCACACTCATAAAAACATGAGAATGTAACCAAGTAGACTTTTATCACTTTTTCGGACTCAAAGATTATACGAAAAAGGAACCCCTTGGAGTCATCTTTAATCTCTTTTCAGACTCTCTAAACATGAAAATATTGTCGAGTGATCCTGCTTCCTTTCCCACTCATTAAAAGGTTTGAAAGGGTGTCTTTCGAGTGATAATTTATCTCTTTTTCAGCCTCGCAAGACTAACATTATGAAAAAGGACAACATTGGAGTCGTCTTTAAGTTGTTTTCAGACTCTCTAAATATGAAAAACCATTAATTTTACCTTCTCTAGACTCGTTAAACAATCATACATTGAAGGGCCCATACGAGACCTAACCCTTACTTCTTCAAGTTCACTAAATAAAGGAAGAGGGACTTACTGAAGGTGAATCATATCGAGCATGTGTTACCCTCCTCGAGCTCATTAAATTAAAAAGAGGTACTCGTCTATCTGGATGATGGAAAAATTGAAGGAAGCAAGCCAAGCAGTTTTTGAGAACATTACCAGTAACCCTTACAGTCTCCCTTGAATACAACATTTTATCTTTGCACACATTTCAATTTGTTGAACCTATGCACTGAACCAATCCTTTGAGTTTCCTCACTCCTTTGGGTCACCCAACGTAAAGTCACAACATCCATTGCATTATCAAGTTTTGGTCCATGTCAAGTTTCTGTTGTTATGCCTCAATGTTCAAGGGAAGTACCTGCTTTAAGAGTCATCCATAAAAAATATCTTGTTTCAATACTCGTGTCAGTCCATGTTCATTTGATCTACCAATTACATCTCTGTGAACGTTTCGTGTTGTTGATGGGGGATACATCAAGGCCCTCCCTCGGTGGGTTTGTTCCTGTCGACTTCAGCACATTATCCAGGAGCTAGACTTAGAAACCAATTAGTACCTTGGGGCCTTCATGCCTCAATGGCAGGACTCCTCATGTATGATAGTGGGTTTACATCATTGACCTATGATTAGATGATCCCACAGATGTTCTACTTCAGCTCATCCATTCACATTTGTTGGAATGTACTAGAGTACCTTGGGAATCATTAACATCAATGGCGATTTCCCTCGTGCTTGTTAACAGTTTACATCATTGACCGATAATCAAGTGGTTTCTGCCATGTTTGACATCAGGACATCTGTTCACATGGTTAGATTCATACTACATTGGGATTGGTAAGAAGACCCTATTTTGAGTCATTCACTCTGATATATACTTTGCCTAGGTTGCAACAAATTTTCTTTTGAAGATTGACACATATACTATTACATAGATCCACTTTGTATTGGTCTGTGGCTATGACTTGTCGTCTCGTAGATCCACTGTGTATTTTTCGTGGCTATGATCTGTTCATGTCATGGAAGTATAGATCCACATTATATCTTTGGTGGCTATACTCTTCAGTCAATATAATTATGGATCCGCAGTGTATTTTATGGCAGCCATACCTGGAAAGTAATTATCACTCAAGAATAGGTATGTCTGCCTTGGGTTTGAAACATTTCATAACATTTTTTTGATGGTTGTTTCCAGCTTCTACCAGGTTCTTCGAGTCCACACCCTTGCTTTAAAGATTTGTAAAGTGTTTCGACCATCATTCTCTCTTCTGACCTCACACTTTAGGGGGCATTCTGTTACACATGAAATTTGCACACCTAGGTACCTCGCCCTAAGTGTCGTAAAGTGTCATATAACTATCTCATACACCTTGAAACCATGGAATAACCTATGTCACAATCCCTAGTCAATATGGAGGAGGGATATATTACATGAAGGCCAAAATGACAAGTACACATAAATTATTATTAATATTCATTGAAAATAAATTGATTAACTGTGAGACCAAGAGGGAATCCACTTGTCCGCGGGAGGATTCACTTGTAACATCTGTAATATTGAAAATGATGTCAGAGGAGAGCTCTATGTGTGTATCTCAACTTCATAAGGAAGAAAAAAAAGCTTATTTTTACAAATGTTGGTAACCCAGATGCTTTGGGTCAAGTACCTTTGACATTCCCATGCCAGTTTAACTTAGAATTTGGAGAAACCAACACTGGTGAGGTTGCGCTCACAATCAATCATTGAATGAGAACTGATTGCATCATTATATAGTAACTGGTTCTACTTAGGCGGTTACAACAATCATCGGGAAAATAGGATCTGCATTAACTATATGTAGAGTTCATCTACGTTGCTCCATTATTTCCAAGTCTCCCCCTTAATGGAGAATGGATTGACTTATACACCTAAAATCTCCCTAAAAATCTCAAACTTAATCTTTCCAAGAGGGTTAGTGCAAATATCAACAATATTTCCACAAGTATTACAATACATAAGATCTGTTTCATTGGACTGCAACTTTTCTCTAACAAAATGAAACTGAGTATCAACATGCTTTGTCTTTGCATGATAAATCGGATTATTCTCCATCTTGATTGAACTTTGATTATCACATTTGATCATCGTAGGTTCCTTTTTTTCTTCTCCAACATCTTGAAGAAGTCTTCTCAACCAAACAACTTCACAAGTTGCTGCACACAAGGTTTTATATTCTGCTTCAGTAGAAGACAAATATACAATAGCTTGTTTTTTACTGCTCCATGAAACAACCCCGGATCCAATGCCAAACACATATCCAGTGGTTGATCTTCGATCATCTGGATTGCCAGCCCAATTAGAATCTGAGTAACATGTCAACTCAACATCAGATGCATCAGTATATTTAATACCGTAATCAAGTGTTCCTTTTAGATACCTGAGTACCATCTTTGTTGCATTCCAATGGATTTCTTGAGGTTTCTCCATAAACTGACTTAACACACTCATAGAGTATGCAATATCAGATATGGTTGTGGTGAGATAATTCAAACTACCCACCATCTGTCTATACATAGTGCCATTCACCTCCTTTGAACCATCATCAGAAGAAAGTTTCACATTCTGTTGCACGAAAAAAATAGAAGATTTACACTGATCCATTTTAAATCTCTTAAGTACTTCTCTGACATACTTATTCTGACAAACAAAATTTTGGCCTGCATTTCTGCGAACTTCAAGACCTAGGTAGTAATGTAACTCACCAATATCTTTCATTTCAAAAACTTGTGACAACTGCTCCTTGATTTCATCAATTAATTTCTCTACATTTCCTGTAATTATCATCATCAACATATAAGAAAATCAATACTATATACCCCTGCTCATCAAATTTGGTATACAAATTTGGATCACTCTTACTCCTCATAAAACCCTGTTGAAGAAAGAAAGAGTATATCTTCTCATACCATGACCTAGGTGCCTGTTTTAGTCCATATAGTGCTTTCTTTAACTTACACACTAAGTGTTCTTGCCCATGTTCCACAAACCCTTCAGGTTGAGTAAGGTAAACCTCCTCCTTTAACTCACCATTCAAAAATGTAGATTTAACATATAATTGGTGTAGCTTCCAATGATACTTTTTAGCTAAAGCAATTAACAATATGATAGTATTCAATTTATCTATTGGTGCAAATGTTTCAGGATAATCAATAAATTATGTTTGTGAATACCACTTTGCCACCAATCTAGCCTTATATTTGTCTATACTACCATCTGATTTAAACTTGGGTTTGTATATCCATTTCCATCCAATGGGATTTTTATGTTTAGACAATTCAGTCAATTCCCAAGTATAATTTTTCATTATAGATTCAAATTCTTCCCCATTGCATTTCGCCACTCATCATGTTCATTGGCTTCATTAAAACTCATGGGTTCTATGACATTTGAAATGCTACTCATTAGGGCATAGTCTTTATACCTTTCAAGGAGTTGAACCTGTCATAAAGATCTTCTCAACTGATTATCTTTCTCCCCACTTTGTGAAGATTTGCCTTTGCCTCTAGGTGAAATGTGATTGCTTGAAGTGTCCATATCATTGAGTCCTTCTTGTTGTTGTTGCTTCTGCGGTTGTGGTTGTTGCTATGGTGGATGTTGTGGTGACTATTGTTGTTGGTTCTCTTCTTTAACTCCTTCATCAAGAAGTATATGCCATTCCTCATGAATGTTGTCATCATGATTTCCTGCTTCCTGCTAATGGAAAATTACATCTCTACTCGTAAATACTTTGTGAGTAGATGGATCAAACAATTTGTATGCTTTGAATTCAGAACAATACCCTATGAAAATGCATTTAATGGCTTTAGCATCCAATTTCTTCCTATTCTCCTTTGGAATATGTGCAAAAGCCTTACACCCAAATACTTTCAAATTATGAACTGTAGGTTTGGAACCATACAAGGATTTGAAAGGAGTAATATTATCAAGATACCTTGTTAGACTTTTGTTCTTTAAATAAACTACAATATGTATGGCTTCAACCCAAAATGTATTCAAGAGATTCTTACCTTTCATCATACTGCGTGCACACTCTACCAGATTTCTGTTTTTCCTTTCAGCCACTCCATTCCATTGTGGAGTGTGGGGTACTGTAAACTGTTGTATTATTCCATGATCTTTTCAATATTTGATGAAGTCCCCTGATTTGTAATCTCCCCTTGATTTGAACAGAGGATTTTGATGGATTTTCCTGTCTGCTTTTCCACCATGGTTCTGAATTCCTTAAAGTACTAAAAACCATCACTTTTTATTCTAAGGAAATAAACCCATGTGTATCTCGTGCAATCATCAATAAATAACAAAAAGTAAAATGAAACTCCTAAAGACCTAGTCTGCATAGGAAAGCAAAAATCAATATGCACAATATCTAACACATCTCTCTTTTTCCTATCGGGATTAGAGGAGAATTCATCTCTGTGCATCTTTGTTAATGCACATCCATCACAAGCAACATTCTCATTCTTTAACATGGGAAGTCCTTCAACCATATTATGTTTCTGTAATAACAATAAATCAGGATGATTGATGTGGCCATACCTTTGATGCCAAAGACTCTCTGTTTGCATAGTTTTAGAAGTCAGTGTGTGATGTTCTTTGCTGCTAACATCAATCTTTTAGAGTCCTCTTGCTTTGACTCATGTTGCAACAATTTTGTATTGGTCCAGCAGATCCTTCACTATGCAATAATTCTTGAAGAATTCAACCTTCGAGTTCTGATCTATAATGGTGGACATAGAGATCAAATTTTTCTTTATCCCTGACACATACAACACATTGTGAATGTAACAAACAATACCATTCGACAATGTCACAAGAATGTCTCTGTATCCCTTGATCCGATGAGAGCAGTCATCTCCAAGATATATGATGGCTCCATTTTGTGTCTTAAAATTAGTGTACCACAACTTATTACATGTCGTATGTATTGATGCTCCAGAATCCACAAACCAGGCATCACTATCATCCATTTCAGCAGATAAAGAAGCATTAGACACAAACATTATAAGATCCTGTGAATCAAAATTCGGGGGTTCATCAATATCATTACTAGCAATAAACAATCTGAGATCATGATTTGAAGATTCTTCTATATAATGACCTGAATGATTTATAGGTTTATTCCTAGCCTCATCACTCTTCTTCTTATGAAAATATTTAATCAAATGTCTAGTTTGACCATAATAAAAACAACTCTTTGACTCATTCCTATTAGATTGCATACCTTGATTCTTCCTTGGAGATTGTCTTCTCTGTGATGAACTGCCTCTCTGCGATGAACTGCCTCCTCTGCCTCTTTCTCCTGATCTCTCTCTCGCGGATCTCTTATTTGTCCACAGTGCCAAATATTTATTCTAAGGATTCAAATTCTCATGCCTCTCTTCCTCTTGTAACAAAATACTTATCAATTATTCAAAAGTAGGAGGTTTCTCCCTTGCTGCGAGACCTGTTATGAACATATGATAGTCTTCTAGCATACCATTTAAGGTAATTGTGACAAGATTAGTGTTGGAAACTATTTCTCCTATATTTCCTAGCTTGTCTTTCACCTTTTTAATGAGGCCCAAAAATGAAGAACTAACAGATTCATTTCCATCCATCTTAATGCCTAGCAATTTAGTTTTGAGGAACAAAATTTGATTTGTGTTGCTAGTTTCATACAAAGCTTTAAGCGTTGTCCACATTTCAGCTGAAGTTTTAACTTCTCTAATATGTGTAATTATGTTATCTTTAGAAGACATACGCAACAATACATTGGCCTTGTTTTTGCGCTCATATTAGTCTTGGATCTGTGTTGTTTTCGCACTGGCAGTCGCATCAGGCTTCACTTCATATCCGTTTGCAATGGTCCAGACACCATAGCCCTCCATCAGGGTCTGCATTTTGAATTTCCAGTTAATGAAATTTGTGCCATCTAATTTGTTTCCTTTGTTGAGGTAGGTCTCTGCTAGAGGATTCTCCATCTCTGCAAGTGTCTGCTCGTCCAATCAGATAATGGATCCTTGTATCACCAAACACACTTCAATCCAAAAGGAGGTGAATCACCAAGAATATGCAACTTTTTGTCAATTTTTTCCTTTTGCTGAGTAGTCCATCGCTCTGCCTTCAGATCCACTGGTCTGTCTCTATCTCAGTTCTCGACTTTCTTAAAATAAATATAAGAAAACATTAAAAAAAAACCTTAAAAACAATTCATGTATAAAAAAGAAGAACTCACGTTTCCCCACAAAGTTCCTCCTCTTCCATGGTGATGTTGCATGGAAATGCTTCTCAAGAGATTTAAAGACCCTAGATCAAGAGCTCTCAAATCTACGAAATGAATATGTTTGTCTCATTAATCATCGCTTCCCTTTCCTTCTCATTCATCTTCCTTGGATGCACGTGGTGGCTCACTCCTGTGTTCAGTCTTGGGTGCCAACAAACAAACATAAAATGACATCCTTGACTCAATGCTGATGGGAAAAAGATTCAACGATGACTAGTACAAGCAACGGATCTATCAAACTTTTATCTGGTTGCCTCTTCGAATTGACTTTTCCTTTCAAATTGATAGCAGCTCCTTAGAGTTTTGTTGGCTCCTTTCACTATTCTACAATCAGACGACGACTCTTCCTTGGCATTGGCTTCCCAATAGAAACTGTCATACGTTTCCCACAAGCTCATGTGAATCTTCCCGACTCACGCCTTCCAAAGAAAAATGTTGGTGTTCCTTGAAGAAATGAAGGGAAGCGCTAGCGTTGTTGCACTCGAGAGATGGGTGTGTTGTTTAGAGTTGACAACACTCTCTACGTGTGGAAGGGGGAGCGTTGGCACACCAAATCTCTTAGAAGAATTCAACGAGAATGTTAATCATATGGGAGGGGGAGCGTAGCGCTCCTCTAACACTGCATGTGACATCCCCAAAAAAATAAAATATTTTTGAAATTTAAAATTTCAGGAAATTTATTCCATTTTTAGTAAATTCGAATTTGGAATTTTTTTTCCATTTATGGCAATTTCGAATTTCGAATTTGGTAATTGTAATTAATTATTTTGACTATTGGGCAGAGACCTAATTTGACCAAACTAACTATTTGACTATGACACTTTTATGGAAACATAATATTTTATATTGATTGCAGGAGGACAAATGGAACAACCATGCTAAATTTAGCTGACCATGACTCCATGAGTGGGGAACATGTTGGAACTGCCTCTGGGTTGGTTATTACAAGTGGAAAATCAGTGATTTGTCCATTGGTAGCCCCTAAAAATTAGGGATTTAGAAAGCTGCGAAAATTCACAAGGGAGGGAAAAGACCTGGGAAAATGATAAATAGCATATGAGAGGAGGCAGGACGCTGCCAAGTATGCTGGGAAAGGAGACTTTTGATTTACTTGCTATTATGAACACTACTTGGGTGTGAGGCAAGGGAAAACTGCTAGAGTTGTAGGACATTGCTGAAGAGAATCTTTTCGAAGTTGGCCCTCATGGATTCATGGTCAGGCTAGGGGATGAATCATGTAAGTAGTTTGGCTGCCCTGTTCTACGGTTGGGAGGAATGTGGTTGTTCCCTTTGTCTTTCAGCATATTATTTCAAATATGTTATTGTTGTCCCTTCTCTAGCTGAATGTTAAATGGTTACATACTTTATAGAATGTATATGTTAGAAATAATATTAAGGACGAAAGATCGAATGCATCCTATTGCAAACTTAGGAATTGCTAGAATGTCTCTCTACTAGTTTAGAATGGATTATCTTTGTTGCATCTCATTACTGTTATGAATACTAGTTCCCAAAAGTATACTAGCTGGAAGGATATGACTAGTCAATCCTTAAAGAAGATTTGTGTTGTGGTTTCGATTACTACTGTAGTAAGATAAAGTGTCATAGTCGAAAACCCCACAAGTAAATTGTGATGCAGATTTGAGTTTACCTACATATTGAATGCAAATGGAAACGACATAGTGTATAGATATATATATATATATGTATGTATGGACATTTCTGATATATAAAGGCATGCACTGCAGTAGAGTAATTAACTAAGATTTCTTCCATGTACCAACTGAACAGTCATGATTTTTTTTAGGAGATAGCCCTAATCGCAAGTGTCTAAGATATATATGTGTATATTTAAAGTGTGAAAAATAAATATCAATCGGGTTTCGACGATTACAAATGCTGAATACAAAAAAAAAAGACCACGTTGTTTGTCAAATCTCGAAATGCGAAAATGTTGTGGGCCCGGCACTTTGGGTTTCGGAGTTCGGGGTTTGGCGATTACAAATGCCAAACACCAACACACAACAATTTTTGAATCGCGAATATGCGAATGGAATATGGGCCTAGTACTTCGGGGTTTTGGGGTTCGAGATTTTGGGGTTTACGAACACCCAACGCCACAAACAACAATTCTCGAATAGCAAAAAAACAAATGGAGTATGGGCTCGGTCCTTTTTGGGTTTCAGGGTTTACAAACTCCCGATGAAAAACACTGCACAATGTCAAACGCTGAATTGCGAAATCACGTAAAAGGTGTGGGGCCCAACCAATATTGGGTTTTGACGTTTGGTAATGCTTGATGCATGAAAAACATACAATGGTAATAGCCAAACCACTAATTCGATCAGGTTGTGGGGCCACTTCATGTTTCAACGTTTGCAAGAACATGAGAACTCCACGCAACTTGAACCAATAAACTTTGAATGCCGAAAAATGAAAACATGAATAGAGTTTACAAACTCAGTAAAATAAAACACAGGGTCACAAGTTCAATTCAAAAAAAAATTATTTCAAGATCTTGTCTCCCCCTCTATATGTGGATTACAATATGATTCAAGTATTTATAGGAACAAAACTTGCCCCTTTGACCTTAGGAAAAAATTAAATCAGGGCGGTGTTGGTATTTGGTGGCCTGCAAAGGCTAAGGCGGCCACCGCTTGACAGTGAACCCTCGTGTATTGAATGGTCAAGACGTCCACCGATCCACCATCATAAGGCGGTGAAATGATTAATCTCTGACATAAAGTATGGAAGTGACCTTGCGAATACCAAGAATTATTATAGACCATCTACAACATTTACACATCTTTATATCAACCAGTGTTTAATGAAAAGGTTATAGGTTGAAATGTTGGAAAATTATTGGAGTGAATTGAATTAATACAGTTTAATTACCAGAACTAATCACGAGAGGCGCGAAGGCCCAAGGAAGAAGGGACATCCCGAAACTTAAAGCATACCCCTGAGTAAATTCCTAACTGTGTAAATAACAACACAATCACCTAAAAGGTAAAAAGGAAAGTCTTTAACACAAGTACAGTAAGTGAAAATTGAATTCATATACCATCATGTGATCTGGAGTCAACTATAAACAAGATACACATATAACTGGCAATAGCCGAGTATTTTTTCCTTTTTCAAAGTCCTTTCGAGGAAGTAGCCAATATGGCGCTAGTATATTAAACCAATAAAATAACTAGTATGCCATTACAAGTAGGTGGAAGGGAAATCCCGTAATTCCTTTAAAAATAGTATTACATATCTCGTTCGGAATTGCAACAAATGAACATCCCATACGGTGTTTTACTTCCAACGATAGAATTTGCTATCACAAAATGGTTTACTCTTAATCAACGGTACCAAAACCATGACTTAATCTCCATTTCATATTTTTCGATACCGGGAGTTGGAGGTGTCAAGGACACTCACGACAAGAATGATGAAGTCGCGAAATGTGAAAGATCAAAGCATGTCAAGGACTCCATTTCAGAGTTTCGCAGACCGGGAAATCAAAGATCAAAGGAACTTTAACCTTTGAACTAGCGAACCTCGAAATCCCGAAACAGACACATCAACCCCCAAAGTTGTTTGTATTGTAAACATATGTTAATGGGTTATTTGTAGGGTCTAACACGTAAGGATAGGAAAAACAGTTAGGAAAGTAATTATAATTACAGGAATTGAAATAAACATTGAAATGAGGAGTAAACACTTATCGTCGATCAGAAAACTCTAAGTTGAATGGTAATGACAGTGGACGATAGTAAGGAATCTTGCAAACTTTCAGACTCAAGATTTATAACAGAAATCTTACTTTCTTGAATCTCAAAGTATTCAAGGATATTTATACAAACAAATTATTTTTTTTCAGACAGTTTTTGAGGTATATTACATATGGTATCAGAGAAAAAGATACAACATTGGGCCTGAACAGGGCCACATTAGCTGCTTAGTATTTATTCTGATTTATGTAAAACTAATAAATCTTATGGTTGCAAACAAAAATCCCTTTCTAATTTTGTAAATTATGGTAGCTCAGGAGGGTGCAGAAATCAGGATGGAAGGAAATCCATAGCAAGGACCTCCTGGAGATCCAAGACATAATAGTGATGGAAGCTCACCCACGGAGGTGTTGGAAACAATGAGGAATCTTATTGTTGAACTGCAAGTTTTCAAGGTTGACAATGAAAAAATGAAGAAAGCACAGCAGGAACAACAAGAGATAAATGAAGTCCTGTTGCGTAGTATAGTAACCAAGAAAATCCCAAAAGATGATAACCATGATGAAGAGGTCAGCAAAAGGGCCTCCAAGAATTCTGTTCCAAAAACATAAAAAGGAGACAGTTCGTCTGAAGGGACACCTTCAACTGAAGACAAAACTATACCAGACAGAAAAAGAAAACAAGTAGACCACCTTGAAGGAGAATTTAAAAAGATTAAACCAGCTACCTTTGATGGAAAATCCAAGAGAGGAGAAGAAGTTGAGGCATGGTTGTTGGACATAAAAAAATACTTCAAGATTTAAAACTATTCCAACAACATGAAGGTCAGAATGGCCATCTACAATCTAAAGGGGAAGGCCAACATTTAGTGGCAGGACCGGAAATTGGCCAAGGGCCTAAAGGAGAAATAATTTGACGCAGACTGCTTCTCGCCCAGGGCACGTCCTCTCCCACGGGACCTTCTTCTCCTCGGCCCGAAGAACTCGAAGTTTATTTTATTTCCCTACCGGGAAATATACACCCACAACAATCTTCCCCGAGATCTCCCCCTTTTCTACCGGGAGATCAGCTAAATCTCGCTATCTCGCGAGTTCGTGACTCAAACCTTCAAACTTTCCTTTCAAATCTTGTGATACCCGATCTGGCGGTACGGGTATAACTCCTTCCACATGCAACCGTGGGCTAGGCTTAGTGTTAGCGCCTTTCGCAACTTCACGACCTCGCAACCTCGCGACCTCGCCGGTTCAACCGTCGAGTTTTCACCCTCCTAGTTCGTGAGTCCCCGAGATGCGCGGTCCCACCTTATACTCTGCCACGCGTCCACATGAACCTCGGCTCCTTGGCACTTCGTGACTCCTAATGCCAATACCTCGGGACTTCTTGCAGTGAGATCCCGAGGCTCTGTGCCACCTATATTCTACTTTCACTCCTCTATGGCACACACTATCCTCCAGCTGTCGGGATATCGCTGTCTCGCGACCTTGCGATCCCCGTGACCAAACTCTCGAACCTTTTCTTGCAAGGTCCCAAGATACAATCCCTCACGCAGATCCAACGGTCCTCCTGCATTCCGGATCCAACGACTGTCCTTCTCTCGCTACCTCGTGTCCTCGCGACTTTGAGTAGCCAATGTTTGGAGTCTCAACCTGTGAGCTCCCAAGTTCACAAGATCCCTTGATCTCTCACCACCTGTCCTCCTCAGATGGATGACTACGATCCTCTCGCTCCTTCGTCGCCTCTCGTCCTCGCACCTCACGACTTTTCACACCCAATACTTGGTCCTTTACCCTGCAAACTGTCAAGTTCGCAAGATCTCTTGATCTCTTGCCACCTGTCCCCTCAGATGGACGACTACGATCTTTTCACCACTTTGTCACCTCGCGTCATCGCGCCTCGCGACTTTGAAGACCCAATACTTGGGCTTTCACTCTGTGAACTCCCGAGTTCGCGAGATCATCGATCTCTGCCACTTGTCCTCCTCAGATGGACGGCTCCAAATATCTCACGACTCGCGACTTGGAGTACCCAATACTTTGGTTTTCCACCTGCGAACTCCCGAGTTCGCGAGATCACAGATCTTTTCCACCTGTCCTCCTCAGATGGACGACTCTCAACCTTCTCGCCGCTTCAAACCCTTCGGAATCTTCTCTCCGTAACCTCCTTGCGCCTCTGCAAGATCTGATGATCCTCAGAATTTCACGAAATCTCTTCAGGAGATTTTGACCATCCGTCCTTCCTTGTATAATCCACGAGGTGAAAAAGGGTATCTCTCTACGAGATTCCTTCGCCGCTTCGCCAACCTGCGACGTTCTCTCCGACTTCAAGTTATACTGGACTACGTTGATCCTTAGCGACTCAGAGGCCTATCCTTCCTGAGCTTTTCCAAATTTCTTCAACCTCAACGAGGTTCTTTGCACGCACTCCTTGCGGCAAGCCTACGAACACTTCAACCGTTCGAGCTTCCTTGAACCTGCGTATGCCCGTAGCAGCAGTCCTTCAACACTTCCTCTCAGTTTCACGACTGAGACTCTTCTTCCTTAGCCTGCGCGCTCCTTGCGTGGCTTCAGCAACCCACTTTCACTTCTAAGTGGTTTGAGAACAAGAGTTAACTCTCTGAGCCTTCTGTCAACGCACTCCTTGCGGATGACTTCAACTGCACTCCTTGCAGGAATCCTTGCTCAAGAGAGAAACAATTGTAACTCACCTTACTTCCTCTCAGATTTTTATCTTAACCCACGAAATCATACACACAGCATAATAACAAATTCATAATAGGAAGTAATATTCATAAGGAGAGCATTCAACACACATACACGGAGAATAACACAACAACCATGAATCTGAATCAACTTCTTCTATTAATTCAAGATCTGTACATGGGTGTTCTTCTTTTACAACTCTCTTCTATTCTCCTATGCTCTAGACTCTTCTTACTCCTATTGTTCTCTCTTTCTAATGTTACAATGATACAAATGAGGGTGTCTATATCCGTTTTCCCTCCTGGACTCTAAAACTGTCTAATCTAAGAATTCAATTCTATCTACCTGCAACTACTACTATAAATGCATCTGTCTATCTTAGACGAGAGCGTATGGCTCGAGGTCTGAGTACATTTTTACCAAGGCACCTAAATTAAATGATCTCATCTATATTCAGCGCATCAACTTCAAGATAAAATTTAAAATTCAAAAACTTGCGTTGGGCGTCTTCCAGCTGGCTTCTTCTTCCACGTTGGTTTTACTTGTCGTGAGGGATGCTCCTGCATCACAATTAAAATGGTCCGACTTTAAGAAGTATTTTAACAAACAATACCTTTCTGAAAGCTATTATGAAAGGAAGACAAAAGAATTTTATGAGTTATGACTCAGAAAGGTGACGATGGAAGACCTTATAAATAAATTTCTGGAACTACTAAGGTTCGTACCATACATCTGGGAGGATAAGGTAAAAATACAATGATTCTTAAGTTGTTTACCATGGTCCTACAAGGACATAATTGAGTTTGACAACCCCAATTCCTTGAGTGAGGTATTCAGGAAAGCACGAATGTGATATGACCAGTATAAACGGCGGGTAGAGTTTCCCAAGGCATGGAAGGATAAGAAGCAAGATCAAATGAACCGGCGGAAAAAGGGATACCAGCCATCTCCTTATCAGAATGCAACAAAAGGTTTCCCAAGGAAGGATTTTCACTCCAATCATCCAAATGTGCAAGGTAGCGGCAAACCGGTAAACCTGGGAACGAAGAAGTTTGGGGACAACTCCCATGAGCCATTAAAGTGTTGGGAATGTAGAGAGCCTCATCCAAGGAGGAATTGTCCACATTTAATTTCAGAAAACAGAATTGTTGTTCATGATTTGCAGGAAGCCTCGACAGTGGGAGACGTGGGTAGAAGCCTGCATCGGATAAATGCAACCATAGATGGTCGACAAGCTGACCACCAGTCCTCAGTGGTAGAAATCGAAGGTAAAATCAATGACACTTGAATTTTTGTTTTAATTGACCCTGGAGCTACGTTAAGTTATATTACTCCTGATGTAGTAGAGTCGAATAAAATTAAGAAACTGAAGAACGCAAAATCATGGCTTGTACAACTAGCAATAGGTACTAAAAGGAAAGTAGTTGACTTTATTTCTGATTTTGAGTTTAGCTTAGATGGTCAAAAGATAAGGACCAAACTGAACATCCTACCACTAGGATATTATGATATGATTATCGAGATGGATTGCTTGGAACAACACAAAGCAATACTAGACTGTTATACAAAGATACTTAGCTATAGAGATTATTTTGGCACTGTTAGAACAACCTAAGGCATACCAAAACCTGTATCAGTCAGACAAGTTTCAGTGATGCAAATCAAGAAATGTATTAGAAAGGGATGTCAAGTTTATGCCATCCAAGTGACAAATCTATTAGAAAAAAGAGATAAGCCAAAGTTAGAAGACTTTGTTGTCCTACGTGAATTTAGAGACATGTTTGTGGATGAGATACCGAAATTACCTCCTAGAAGGGAAATAGACTTCTCCATAGACCTACTACCCGGTTCAGCCCCTATCTCAAAAGCACCTTACCGAATGAGTCTACCAGAACTGACGGAATTAAAAATACAACTACAGGAATTGTTGGACAAAGAGTATATCAGAATGAGTGTCTCACCATGGGGAGCACCAGTCCTCTTTGTGAAAAAGAAAGTCGGTACTCTAAGACTATGTATTGATTATAGACAACTGAACAAATTGACTATTAAGAACAAATACCCCTTACCAAGGATAAATGATCTATTCGATCAAGTAGGTGGGGCCAAGATCTTTTCAAAGTTGGATTTACGATCCAGTTATCATCAAGTTAGGATAAAGAACGAGGACATAAGCAAAACAATTTTTCGGACAATATATGGACACTACGAATTCGTAGTCATACCTTTTGGACTCACTAACACACCAGCCACGTTTATGTGCCTGATGAACAATATTTTCAGTCAATACTTGGACAAGTTCATGGTAGTATTTATCAACGACATTCTGGTCTATTCAAGAACGGAAGAAGAACATAATGAACACTTAAGGATAGTTCTGCAAACATTGAGGAAGCACAATGTAACAACCCTACTTAAATAGATGTATAGGGATTATTAATTATAATTAATTTGATAATTAATTGTCCTAATATGGTTTTAATTAAATATTGATTAGCATTAATAATATTAATTAAATATTTATTAATTAATTAATTGTTTATAACTTTTGATTAACTAATTAATTAATTGATTGATTACATATCACATTCAATTACACAGGTAATAAGTTAAACGGGTTAATAATTTAATTTATTAAAGACTTACGTATACAGAGGGGACAAGAAACATTAAATAAGAGGATAAAACATTAAATAAAAGGATAAGAAACATTAAATAAAAGGATAAGAGATTAAATAAGAGGATAAGATAATGAATAAAGGGATAAGGAAATTAATGAGGGGGAAAGAGTGGGTGAAGGAGGGATATGACGGGAGGAGTCTTACGGGAAGGGGGTCGTCATTTTTTGGGGGAGAAAGCATTTTGGAGGGGGAGGAGAGTTCTGGTTTCTTGGCTTGGATTTTCTGGTTCTGTGATGGAGTTCTGTAGTCTTTGAGTATCATTGCAGGGGGCACCAGGTTGCTAGGGGTTTTGGGCATGGGGGCCAGGATTCCTTTCGGTTTATTGGAGCTAGGGAGCCAGACCGACTGCTCCTAGATGGCTGGGAGGTTATTCGGTTTGGGCAGAGTTGGTCAGTGGCATCAAGCTGGGCAAGGCAACAGCAGGAAGGACAATAAGACTAGCGGGAGTTTAGCATCAGACCAAGGTATTTTAATTTACGTATTTGTTTTATATATTTAAGGAATATGAAGTGTTATAAGGTTTTTCGTAAGCTTATTATGTTCAGTTCAATAAATTTTATACATGTTGGTTATTGGTTATGTGCTACTTATGAAGTATTAAAAATGTTAGGTTAGCATTCCTTAAATTTTTATTTTTTTTTTGGGTTTTATAAGGCTCTGTGGAGCAGAACCCTACACATGGTATCAGAGCTATTTGTTTGAAAACTAGGCCTAAGGGCCAAGCTCCAAGCTCTAGCTCTAGCCTCCACTAACCTGGAAAGCAATACCCAAAAATAAATGTTAGACACACAAATCAAAAGGCACTTGTTCTATTAATTTTTCCCCTTCGAAAACCTGCTAACAATAGAAAATTTAAACTTGAGAATAATTATATGGAAATTCCACTGTTTAATAGGTACAATGGTTACCAGACAATCGAAACAAAAAAAATCTAAGAAATAAATTGATCCAAGTATGTATGTTGGAATGGCATATATAACACAGAATGTGATGTAACCTTTAAGAGGAACATAAATTGTAAACTGAGGAGAAACTTGTAAAATGGTACTGAATAAATTCGGCTAACTAGATTTAAATACATGAGAGAGAAACCATAAGCCACCATTATGCTGTTCGGACTTTGTAAATATACACCTCCATAAACATAATCAATAGCTAACTAATAATCATCGCATAGAGAGAAAGAAATCGTTGTTAACAAAATAAAAATTCAATATATTAAAAAACAATCGTAAATAATCAAAATATGATATAATAAAAGGGAGAAACTAAACTATTCCGGATCGTCTTCCAAATGCTTCCTCCACGTGCATGAGCTCCCATACTGATTATATTAGAACCCACTCTAATTTAATTAGAGTGGCCACATGAAAACGACTAATATATCTATCATTACACGAGAAAGAAAAATGTATCTATCATTGCAGGATTCCATGTTCTTATTAAAGATTACATGTCCAAAATTCGAAAATTAAAATCACCTAAACATGCACTAAAGTTGAATGGAAAAATACTTACTTTAACAAAGCATACTTTCTTAACTTAATAATCCCCCAATAGAATACAACTAAATTTCACATAAAAGAACCCTGAAGCAGACTCTTAAGTCGTCTTTTCAGATTTTTCTGGCAAAATCGGATTTCTAATCCAGTAAGCCAACCTATTTATTGAGGTCAAATTCACTGAGGAAGAGCTAGAGGAATTCCGTAAGAAGAAAGATGAAGAGAGAGCTAAGAAGGCTTCTTCTTCTTCTTCAAATGAGCAGTCACATTTATCTGGGCTTAAAAATAATCAGACTGAGCAGCTATCTACAGGAATCCTGAGTGCACATGCACATGTATTAAATGGAAGTACTCCTGAGAAGAATCCGGGTAGAGATAGTAATAGTTCTCGTGTCCCACCCTCACCATATACAACTTCTACCTTGCATATACCAGTGGTCCCTTCTAATGAAGTAGGGTCACCCGAAATATTTGTCAAGGAAAATGTTAAAGTCAAAGCTTCAGTGGCAGAGCCAATAAACACAGAAACTACCACTTTGAGCAATGTGTCAGGTGAAATTTATAATAGCGGGCTCTAGTCATCACATAAAGATACCAGAGAATCCAAAAGGAAAGAGGTTGCTTCTTCAATTGAGTCAGGTTTTGGCTATGTAAACAGTTCAAGAATATCGTCCTCAGAAAATATTTCCGGAGTTGCAAAGAAACAAGAACCCCATATAAACAGTTGGAGAAGATCATCTTTAGAAAATATATCAAAATTGACAAAGAAACACGAAACTAAAATTGCAGGTAGTGAGTCAACTAAAGTTGAAATTGAACCGAGTAATTCCCATCCCCATATACCAGAGTACGGATGGCCAATTACTACGGATGATTATTTCTTACCACAAGAGGAAAATTTAAGAGGCATTGTCATACCTAAAATGAATGGAAGCATGAATGATTTGGTGAATAAGCTTCTAGCCGAAGCACAGGTTTCTTCCAATTTATTTTCCAGAGATGCACAAGAGAATGTTCAGTACAATAAAATATTTCAACCACTAGCATGCTCAAGTTTATCACTTTTTGCTCATGAAGCTATTACGAAGAGTCAGATGGACACACATAATGGTTCTCAAATGAGCAGTCTGACTGAGCCCACCTTTAGTAGTAAGCAATTATCTAATGAACCCATGGATTTTAGCAATGGAACACTTGGTAAAGGGGCTAAAGACTTGTTTGAAGGTAGAAAATTCCAATTCTCTGATAGTAGCAGCAATAATCAGTCACAGAATCAAGATTTTGTCGGTCTGTAGTTTTATTCTAACTCTATATTTCAACCTAGCCCAACTCTATATTCAACAGATAAATCAAGCTTCAACACTCAATCTTGCCCATCTTTTCTTGATTCTATTACTCCATCTACACGTTCTCCTACGTTGCAAACTGCAGTGCCCGGGCTAGAAAAATCATCGGAAAACTCAAACAATGCAGAAGTGGGGAGTATTGTTGAGATGAGTTATGACAAACGGGGAGGTTCTGAAAAGATAGGAATGAATGATAGGGTCTCTACACAATACCTGGAAAATTCATGTGATAATGAGGCCGAACTTAATATTTCTTCTGTAATTTTCTCTAGTTACACTTGGAACCGGACAAAACAGTGGGAACAACTGTCCGAGGACAAACCTTACGCTCAAGAAACTGTGAACTCTTAAAAACAACCGCGAGACTAATAAAATGAAGTCACTTGGAATCGAACTCGAGAAGTTCAAGTGACGTCGTTTGGGAAATGGATAAATATCTTATTTTCTTTATTCCGCCTGATTTAGGAAGCCAAGAGTATGCCAAGCAAACAATTCGAATACGACTGTCAAGAATTTGAGTGTACACACTGTGAGGAAGGCCACTATGGAAGGTGATCATACCACCAGTGCGAGGAGGGTCTACAGACGACGGGTGACCAGTCAACTAGCGTGATACCTGTCGGAGAGTAGATGAAATTAGGGTTCCACGAATTAGGGTTTCCCCTAGAAACTATGATACATGCAAGCACGAATTGGGTTTCGTGTACCAATGGTGGAGTGAAAATTAGTTGAACGCATGGTGTCAGGGAATGATACATCCATCGACTTTGAATATCCAAATTTAGAATCCGAGCAATGGTTACACCAACAGAGGGCAGGCTGGTGGAGGCGCTTCTGTACAACCGAGACAAATCTCAGACATGGACAGGTTTTTTTTTTTCCGCATAAAGGAAGTGCATCATGACCCATTGTCATCAAAACCCACATCTATGCCAAGCTATCACCTCTCCGATAAACGCCAGATGATCATTCGGGATTTACCAAAAAGGATCCTCCAACTTCATGGGGATGAGGGTTTAACAACAACAACTTCGGCCAGCCCCTGTTTCAGTGGGGTTAAGACAAATAGCCATCATCGATCCCCGTCCAATACACTACANAAAAAAAAAAAAAAACCGTAAACCAAATCTATCAATCTAATGCCAGGAGATACTGCTCAACAACCACTGTAATTATACTGACATATAGAAACTCACAACCAGGGGAACAGGGCGTTTGATACGGCCATTCGAATGACCAATCCACAACACTAGACCTTTCCTATAATGCTGGCCTTGCCAATTTAAAATTGACGGGAAGAAATCCGAGGAACTCGGCCACAAACAACAAGCACCAAGACCAAGGACCAAGAAAACAAAAAAAAAAGAACCACAAGGTAATATAGGACCTATTACCCTAAAACCTTTTACAGACAAAAAACTCACAAGCCACGACCAGACCAACACCAGCGCCAAGAGTAGAGGGACAGAGCAGAGTGGAGAGGCGGCAAAGGAAAGAGGCGAAAGTGAAGGACCGTTAGGGTTAAGGAACAACTTAGGTTTTTGGTACTAAGAGTCGAAGGCTGGGCACGTGGGCCTCATTCCAGAAGCCCGAAATTAAAGGCTGCCAGCGAATGCCACAAAGCACATTAAACTCTCGCCGAATAAGACTTTTTTTGAATAATTATATATATATATATTTTGTAATATTAATTTTTTAGTTTTATTCATTTATTTAAAAGTATTAATACGCTTGTGGAAATTTAAATTATTTAATATATATATATATATATATATATATATATATATATATATATATATAATTATGAGTTTTAATTTAATTTAAATAATTTAATAATATAGGGTTAAGTATAAATTTTAGAGGTCCATGGGTTTTGAACCCAAGACCCCCCACCAAGCGAAGCGCCTTAAGAAGAAAACTAACGCCAACGCTCCCTCATGAGTCTTTACAAATAAATTCTTATACTTAATTAGATTAATGGTAACAAAGTGTATTCCGAAGTATAAAATCTGATTATCCAAGCATCAGGTTCACGCGACCTTACACACAATTCATCAATCCAATCGTTGAGCTCTTTCATTCCATTCCACCAGTCTTCAGTAGCAGAAGCAGTCGAAAATGCGCATTACGTAGAGGAACACATGAACTTGAATGGAGGTATGAGGTTGACCTTTCTTCATCATCCTGGATTCGTCGGGAAATCCCATAGGACATTTTCCAGGGGAGGGGGCTCAAGGCCACCTCCATATGGTAATAGAGTCGCGCCAAGGACTGTAGCCATAGGGATTTCAATGGCAGCGAGTGCAGCATCTCATTCATCACCAACGACACAGACAGGTCCATAACCATCTCAAGGAACAACTAGTAGGGGCAGGGGTTACAGGGGAAGGAACTCATTTCAGAGATAGTCACATAATAGTACATAGGTTCAATCTCATGTTACCTGTTGGGGGTGCGGAGGACCCCATTACTAGCGTGACTGCCCAGAGTTACAATCAGGGTTCGTGTATAGAGAAGGAAAGGCACCGATGGGGAGAGCAAGTAGCAGCCACCAAATTTACGCATCAGTTAATAATTTCCAGGCCGAACATCAATCCACAGTGGTGGAGTCAACAGGTACGCTAAATCATATCCATGTTAAGATTTTATTTGATTCTGGTGCAACAGATAGTTTCATTTCACCATCTGCATTAGAAAAGAGTGGGTTTGCAGCCTACGAGAACGATGACTTTAAACAAGTCGAGATGGCTTCGGGGGAAAAACAAGCAGTAGGACCTAGTGTTGATAATTGCATAGTAGACCTGGGAGTGTGTACTACTAGGTTGAAGGTATATGTCACTGCTCTCAGGCCATATGCACTAATCATTAGAATGGATTGGTCATCATCTCACCAAGCTTTGGTAGATTGTTTCGCAAAGAGGGTGCTTTGTGTCGACGACGAGGGAAGGCCAGTAGAGATCCAATGTGTACGAAGAAAGGTGTCATTACGCTTTATATGAACTATGAAGGTTAAGTGATTCTTGATACAAGGGTGTTGATTATATGTAGTGGAAGTAGTGAATGAAAGGAAGGGACCCTCATTGGATCAGTACCCGGTACTGTCAGAATTTAAGGATGTTTTTCCGAACGAGTTACCAGGGTTACCTCTTGAGAGGGAGCTTGATTTTACTATTGAGCTAAAACCTGGTGCAGAACCAATCTCCAAGACTTTGTATTGGATGACAGCGTCGAAACTTTGTGAATTGAAAATGCATTTGAAAGAGTTACTAGACTTAGGGATAATAAGGCCCAGTGTTTCACCCTGGGGCGCACCAGTAATTTTTGTAAAGAAGAAGGATGGATCCTTACGACTGTGTATAGACTATAGGGACCTGAACCATGATACAGTGAAAAATAGGTACCTGATTCCACGAATAGATGACCTCTTTGATCAGATGAAAGGAGCAACGGTATTCTCAAAGATCGATTTGCGATCAATGTATCATCAGTTAAGGATTAAGGAAGGCGATATCCCAAAAAGTACCTTTTGAACTCGGTTTGGACATTACGAATTTGTCGTAGTACCTTTCAGATTGACCAATGTGCCAGCAGTATTCATGAGCCTCATGAACGGCATATTCCGAAAGTACTTAGACCCTTTTGTACAAGTCTTTCTAGATGACATCCTCATCTATTCCAAAAATCAAAGAGAACATGAGGAACACTTACGAGTAGTGTTGTCCTGCCTTAGAGAGAACAAATTGTATGGGAAGTTGTCGAAGTGTTCCTTCTTTCAGAAAGAGATCCACTATTTAGGTCATATCATTTCCAGTGAAGGAATCTCTGTAGACCCAGAAAAGGTAAAGGCCATTATGGAGTGGCTAGTGCCAAAAATTTCCCATGAGGTGAGAAGCTTCATGGGGCTAGTAGGTTATTATTGGAGATTTGTAGAGGGATTCTCCAAAATAAAGAAACCCATCACCACTTTGCAACACAAGGGGGTCAGGTATGAATGGACAGAAGAATGTGATAGTGTATTCATCGATCTTAAGAGGTTACTAACTAGTGCGCCAATTCTACGAGTGCCAGATATAAAAAGGGACTTCACCGTCTGCACGGATGACTCAAAGAAAGGGTTGGGGGGCATGCTAATGCAGGATGGAGGAGTGATATCTTATGCATCGAGCAAGTTGAAGAAACACAAAGAGATATACATGACTCATGATTTAGAGTTGGCAGCTGTAATGCTGGCTCTGAAACTTTGAGCCCAAAATGGACCATCAAAGTTTAAAACATCTCTTCACTCAAAGAGATATGAATGCTAGGGAAAGGCGATGGAGTGAGTTTATGAGTGAGTACGATTTTGGTATTTCATACATCAAGGGAAAGTAAAATGTGGTCGCAGATGCCTTGAGTAGGATACCACGTATCTTCTCCTTGGTACCCTTAAAGGTCAATCTGAGGGAACATGTGTTGACACAACTCCAAGGAGATAGTTGGTATTTGAAGGTTACTTCCAACCTCCAGAGCGGAAGGCAGTTAGATCCAAAGTATGAAGGATATAGTCTGGAAGCAGATAGACTATTGAGATATCGAGGAAGGATGTAAATCCCTAAGAATTGGGATATTTGAAGCATCATACTGAAGGAAGCCCATAGAGAACCTTATTGTGCGCATCTGGGTGTGAAGAAGATGTATGCAGACATGAGGAAGCTCTTCTTCTGGGTAGGCATGAAGCGCGATGTAGTCAATTTCATCGCCAAGTGCCTAGAGTGTCAACAAGTGAAAGCCGACCACGATCACCCGGAAGGCCTCCTACAACCACATGATGTTCCTATGTCCAAATGGGAAGCCATTTCTATGGATTTTGTTTCGGGGTTTCCACTCACATCTCATAGAAACAATGCCATCCTTGTGATAGTGGATAAGTTAACCAAGAGTGCTCTTTTTATTTCGGTTAGAGACACTTACGATGTCACTGATGTGGCACGTGTGTTTGTAAATGAGGTTATCCGTTTGCACAGGATACCTAAGGAGATCATTTCAGATAGGGACTCTAGATTCACTTCTAGGTTTTGGACAAGTTTGCAGTCAGCATTGGGGACTCAGTTGAACTTAAGCACAACTTATCATCCTGAAATAGATGGGAAAACGGAGAGAGTAAATCAAGTCATGGAAGACATTCTTAGGATATATGTCATGGATAATCAAACCCAGTGGGAGAAGTACCTACCTTTGGTAGAGTTTGCCTACAATAACAGTTTTCATAGCTCCATCAGAATGCCACCCTATGAAGCTCTGTATGGAAGGTCATGAAGAACACCATTGAGTTGGGATAGACTAGAAGACCAAGTAACAGTTGGGCCAAAATTGATTCAAGATATGGAGGAACAGGTGTTTCAGATTAGGCAGAGACTAAAGGAAGCACAAGATAGGCAGAAAAGTTATGCGGATGCACACCTGACTGACCGAAGTTATGAAGTGGGAGACCAGGTTTTCATTCGTATCAGGCCTAATAAGAGTACCATATGGTTCGGGAAGGGGAAAAAGTTGTCACCTCGGTTTATAGGACCATTCAGAATCCAAGAGAAAATTGGACCCATTGCCTATCGTCTCGTACTGCCACCTCACTTGTATAAAACTCATAATGTTTTTCATGTATCTGTTTTACGTCATTATGTTGTTGATGAATCACATAAACTAAATTGGAAGGAATTGCAGGTATCAGACGTGGGAAATCTCACGGTAGAACCATTACGCATATTGGACCGTAGAGTATGACAACTCAGGAACCGTCTGGTAGACCAAGTTATGGTCCAGTGGAACAAGTATAGTCCAGGATCTGCTACTAGGGAAGACGTCGAGACACTACGACGAGACTATCCCTCACTTTTTTTTTTTTTTTTGACCACCTCGAGAATATGTTTCTCGAAGGTTGGGTGTATGTTACACAACCTTTTGAATTAGACAAACAAGATTACCTGAGGCCTATATACTTTATTTTCTATTCACAGGGGAACTATTAAATGATACACTTAAACTTTAAAATGTATGAAATTTTATGAATGTTTAAATTATATTGATGATGATGTATATGATGCGATATATTGTGTGAATGTAAATTTATGAATGATTAAGTGTTATTAATGATGATGGACATGATGTGACATAATGTGTGAATGTGAATCTTATGAAGGTTTAAATGCTATTAGAATGATGTTGGATATGACACAATCTATCTTGGTAAATGATAATCTTATGAATGGGTGTCGAAATTGAATAATGGGATATTATGGGATCTATTTCTAACTTGAAAACGTTGATGTTAAGTTGTTGGTACATGGATACCAAATTGAAATGATGATTGTATGCAATTACATGATCATAATACATAGAAATGTATGAGTTGTGTTACAGACTAATTTGCAGGTTATGGGCTATGAAATATCCAAGGGATAATGATGATGAAAGTGGATATCATGACCACTAGCCGAGAAACATTATGGTACAAATATTTGTATGTGAAATTATATTGGTTTGGATGCATTGCTATGATATGTGGACCAGTGCATGATTTCAGGTGATGACACTACCCAAAATCGAATAAACGATGACAAAACCCCCAGCAACACGGTGCCACTGTATATTCCATTATAGGGTGTGGACCCTAGTTATGATTAGGAGGGGTGGAGGCATTTCCCACCATGTATCCTCCGAAACCTGAAGTCATGGGAGGACGGTGTTAGTTCACGCTCCCAAAGTCGTGTGATGATGAATGTCAGTTGCCTGCTGGGGAAGCTTGGTCGAGATAGTGACACTTCCGCTTACGGGTTCTATTTGGAGTTAGGTCAATATAGTTGACGCTCCAAGATAGTCCAGCAGAGGAAGGATATGAATGTATATGGAAGTAAGTTAGGGAGGAAGGATGAGTAGACATACTTGAGAAAGTATAGAGATTTGTCTGATGGTGAAATTTAAATGTTTTCCCTTCTAAAAAGAAAATGTGTATATATGAATATTCATAATTACGTAACTAAACCACAGTTGTCTAAATAAAATTGTTGAACCAGATAAGTGTAATTAAAGGATTTCTCAAACATTTGATTGGTTTATTGTCTTTTATAAAAGACTAGTCTTGTTGATTGGATTGGATGCATACATAAATTACTAAAGAGTGATAGTTATTGATTATTAGTACATGCACGAGACTTGTATGTACTAGCTACACATCCATTTCTTGTACATGCACACTAGTATGTATGAGTTTTCACGACTTACTTACTAATAATGTCGGTTAATTGTTATGAATGTGTGAACCATGATTCTTTTCCTTTGTACCATGAGATACCTTAACTTCGGGACGAAGTTTCCTGAAGGGTGGGTGTATGTAACAACCCTGCTATAATAGATGTATAGGGATTATTAATTATAATTAATTTGAAAATTAATTGTCCTAATATGGTTTTAATTAAATATTGATTAGCATTAATAATATTAATTAAATATTTATTTATTAATTAATTGTTTATAACTTTTGATTAATTAATTAATTAATTGATTGATTACATATCACATTCAATGACATGGGTAATAAGTTAAAGGGGTTAATAATTTAATTTATTAAAGACTTACGTATACAGAGGGGACAAGAAACATTAAATAAGAGGATAAAACATTAAATAAAAGGATAAGAAACATTAAATAAAAGGATAAGAGATTAAATAAGAGGATAAGATAATGAATAAAGGGATAAGGAAATTAATGAGGGGGAAAGAGTGGGTGAAGGAGGGATATGATGGGAGGAGTCTTACGGGAAGGGGATCATCATTTTTGGGGGAGAAAGCATTTTGGAGGGGGAGGAGAGTTCTGGTTTCTTAGCTTGGATTTTCTGGTTCTGTGATAGAGTTATGCAGTCTTTGAGTATCATTGCAGGGGGCACTGGGTTGCTAGGGGTTTTGGGCACGGGGGCCAAGATTCCTTTCGGTTTCTTGGAGCTAAGGAGCCAGACAGGCTACTCCTAGCTGGCTGGGAGGTTAGTCGGTTTGGGAAGATTTGGTCAGTGGCATCAAGCTAGGCAAGGCAGCAGCAGGAAGGACAACAAGACTAGCGGGAGTTTAGCATCAGACCAAGGTATTTTAATTTACGTATTTGTTTTATATATTTAAGTAATATGAAGTGTTATAAGGTTGTTCGTAATCTTATTATGTTCAGTTCAATAAATTTTATATATGCTGGTTATTGGTTATGTGTTGGTTATGAAGTATTAAAAATGTTAGGTTAGCATTCCTTAAAATATTTTTTTTTTTTTTGGTTTTATAAGGCTCTGTGGAGCAGAACCCTACACACAAACTGTACACCAAATTTGACAAGAGTGATTTTTATTAGAAAGAAATACAATATCTAGGACATGTAATTTTAGCATAAGGCATTGCTATAGACCCGGAAAAGACAAAAGCCATTATGGAATGGCTGGTACCTAAGGATGTAGTGGATATACGTTCATTCATGGGAATCACTGGATATTATCGCACGTTTATGGAAGGGTTTTCCAAGATAGCCTACCCTATCACGTCATTACAAAAAAAGGAACCAAGTTTAAATGGTGAGAGAAGTGTCAAGACAGTTTTAACAAACTGAAGGGATTATTGACAACTGCACCCATATTGAAGGTAGCATACCCAGATAAAGACTTCACCGTATGTGTTGATGCAAGTAAAGAAGGACTAGGTGGTGTCCTAACTCAGGAAGGACACGTTATTTGTTATGAGTCCCAGAAATTAAAAGAACACGAGCGAAATTATGTCACTCATGACTTAGAATTGGCAGCAGTAATACACACCTTAAAAATGTGGTGACACTACATAATGGGCATAAAATTTCTACTATTGACAGATAATAGCGGGGTGAAATATCTGTTTAGCCAACCAGATCTTAATGCAAGACAAGAAACAAGGTTAGCCTTCTTGAGCAAATTCGATTTTGAGGTCAGACATATCAAGGGTAAGGAAAATAAAGTAGCTGACGCTTTAAGCAGAAGAGTCCATGGCTTATTTGAGATAAATATTAGCAGGGTAGAAAGTGATCTGGAACAAAGGGTAAGGACGATAGGTATTAACGACGGAAATTACAATAAGATGATGGCAGAATTACAAAACAACACAAAAAACTTAGATAAACCAAATCTAAGTATCGACAACAAGGGACTATTATGATTTAAAAATAGACTTTACATACCAGATTCAACAGAGTTAAAATTAACAATTTTGGATGAAGTGCATAAGAAACCATATTCTGGCCATCCAGGTTACCAAAAAACAATAACAACACTTAGAAAACTATTTTACTGGCCTAATATGAAGGGCGAAACAATAGAGTACTTGGCTAGGTGCCAAGATTGTCAGCAGGTTAAGGCTGAGCACCAACATCCAACCGGCCTATTACAGCCATTACCAGTACTAGAATGGAAATGGGAGACCATATCACTGGACTTTATAATAGGTTTACATAAAACTCAGAAACAAAATGATTCTATCATGGTTGTAATCGATAAACTCAGTAAGTCTGCACACTTTATTCCTGTAAAGTCTACTTTTAAAGCTATAAACATTGTTGAAATATTCATGAAAGAAACTTCTAGACTACATGGTATTCCTAAAATGGTGATTTCAGATAGAGACATAAAATTTACATCCGCTTTTTGGAAGGAATTATTTGCAGGGATAAACACTAACTTGAATTCCAGTATGAGCTATCATCCACAAATGGATGGACAAACTGAAAGGAAAAACCAGATCATATAGGATATGCTTCACATGTACGTAAGAACAAAACCAAGCAAGTGGGAAGACTACCTGCACTTGGTAGAATTTGCATATAACAATGGGTACCAAACTTCAGCTAAGTTGATCCCTTTCGAAATACTGTATGGAAGAAAGTGTACGACTCCAGTTAGCTGGGATAACCTGGCTGACAGACTCATGGTTGGATAATAGATGCTCCAAGAAATGGAGAATAGGGTAAGAAAGGTACAACAGAACTTGAAAGAAGCACAGGATAGACATAAGAGCTATGTAGATCAGAAAAGAAGACACTTGGAATTTTAGGTGGGATACCATGTTTATTTGAAGGTCAAAGCCTGAAAGATCTCGTTGAATTTAGGGAATTGTGCCAAGCTGACACCCAGGTTTTGTGGGCCCTTCGAGATACTATCTCGAATTGGACCCGTAGCATATCAACTTGTACTTCCAGCTAATCTAAGAATTCATAATTCATTTCATGTTTCATTGCTGACAAAGTATATTCATGACCCTACGCATAAGATTGATTGGAACTTGGTGCAGGTGGCACATTCTGGACTGGAGAGAAATAGCACTTCGGAATAGAGCCGTCACTCAGGTAAAGGTGCAATGGAAGCACTTTAGTCCTAAGGAGGCCACTTGGGAGTTGGAGGGAGATTTACGGAAATCTCATCCAATCCTGTTCCAGGAAAGGAACGAACACTAAGGACAGTGTTTTACTGAAGGGGGAAAGGATGTGACATCCCCCAAAAAATAAAATATTTTTAAAATTTAAAATTTCTAGAAATTTATTCTGTTTTTAGTATATTTGAATTTGGATTTTTTTTCCATTTATGGAAATTTCGAATTTCGAATTTGGTAATTGTAATTAATTATTTTGACTGTTGGGCAGAGACCTGATTTGACCCAACTAACTATTTGACTATGACACTTGTATGGAAATGAAATATTTTATATTGATTGCAGGAGGACAAATGGAACAACTAACTAGTTGACCATGACTCCATGAGTGGGGAACATGTTGGAACTACCTTTGGGATGATTATTACAAGTGGAAAATCAGTGATTTGGCCATTGGCAGCCCCTGAAAAATCAAGGATTTAGAAATATGTGAAAATTCCCAAGGGAGGGAAAATACCTGGGCAAATGATAAATAGCATATGAGAGGAGACAGGACGCTGCCAAGTATGTTGGGAAAGGAGACTTTTGATTTACTTGTTTTTATGAACACTGCTTGAGTGTGAGGCAAGGGAAAAATATTGGAGCTATAGGACATTGCTGAAGAGAAGCTTTTCCAAGTTTTTCCTCATGGATTCATGGTCAGGCTAGGGGGTGAATCGGGAAAGTAGTTTGGCTGCCCTATTCTACGGTTGGGAGGAACGTGGTTGTTCCCTTTGTCTTTCAGCGTATTATTTCATATATGTTATTTATGTCCCTTCTCTGGATGAATGTTAAATGGTTACATACTTGATAGAATTTATATGTTAGAAATAATATTAAGGATGAAAGATCGAATGCATCCTATTACAAACTTAGGAATTGCTAGAATGTCTCTCTACTAGTTCGGAATGGATTATCTTTGTTGCATCTCATTACTGTTATGAATACTAGTTTCTTAAAGTATACTAGCTGGAAGGATATGACTAGTCAATCCTTAAAGAAGATTTGTGCTATGGTTTGGATTACTACTGTAGTAAGATAAAGCGTCGTAGTCGAAAACCCCACAAGTAAATTGTGATGCAGATTTGAGTTTACCTACATATTGAATGCAAATGGAAACTACATAGTGTATAGATATATATGTATGTATGGACATTTCTGATATATAAAGGCACACACCGCAGTAGAGTAATTAACTAAGATTTCTTCCATGTACCAACTGAACAGTCATGATTTTTTTTAGGAGATAGCTCTAATCACAAGTGTCTAAGATATATATATGTATATTTAAAGTGTGAAAAATGGAGGTCAATCGGGTTTCAGCAATTACAAACGCCAAATACAAAAAACAAAAGACCACGTTGTTTGTCGAATCCTAAAATGCGAAAAGGTTGTGGGCCCAGCAGTTTGGGTTTCGGAGTTCGGGGTTTGGCGATTACAAATGCCAAACACCAACACACAACAACTTCTGAATCATGAAAATGCGAATGGAATATGGGCCCAGTACTTTGGGGTTTTGGGTTTTGGGATTTCGAGGTTTATGAACACCCAATGCCACAAACAACAATTATCGAATTGCGAAAAAAAAAATGGAGTGTGGGCCCGGTCCTTTTCGGGTTTTGGGGTTTACAAACTACCGATGCAAAACACCACACAACGTCAAACGCCAAATCACGAAATCATGAAAAAGGTGTGGGGCCCAACCAATATTGGGTTTTGGCGTTTGATAATTCTTGATGCATGAACAACATACAACGGTAATTTCCGAACCATGAATTCGATCAGGTTGTGGGGCCACTTCAGGTTTCGACATTTGCAAGAACAAGAGAACTCCACGCAACTTGAACCAATAAACTCCGAATGCCGAAAACTGAAAACATGAACAGTGTTTACAAACTCAGTAAAATAAAACATAGAGTGACAAGTTCAATTAAAAAAAAAATTCTTTCAAGGTTTTGTCTCCCCCTCTGTATGTGGATTACAATATGATTCAAGTATTTATAGGAACAAAACTTTCCCCTTCGATCTTAGGAAAAAATTAAATCAGGGCAGTGTTGGTATTTGGTGGCCTACAAAGGCTAAGGTGGCCACTGCTTGACAGTGAACCCTCATGTCTTGAAGGGTCAAGACGACCACTGATCCGCCGTCATAAGGCTGTGAAATGATTAATCTCTGACATAAAGTATGAAAGTGACCTTGCGAATACCAAGAATTATTATAGACCATCTACATCATTTACACATCTTTATATCAACCGGTGTTTAATGAAAAGGTTATAGGTTGAAATGTTGGAAAATTATTGGAGTGAATCGAATTAACACAGTTTAATTTCCAGAACTAATCATGAGAGGCGTGAAGGCCCAAGGAAGAAGGGACATCCTGAAACTTAAAGAATACCCCTGAGTAAATTCCTAGCAGTGTAAATAACAACACAATCACCTAAAAGTTCAAAAGGAAAGTCTTTAACACAAGTACAGTAAGTGCAAATTGAATTCATATACCATCATGTGATCTGGAGTCAACTATAAACAAGATACACATATAGCCGACAATAGCCGAGTATTTTTTCCTTTTTCAAAATCCTTTCGAGGAAGTAGCCAATATGGCGCTAGTATATTAAACCAATAAAATAACCAATATGCCATTACAAGTAGGCGGAAGGGAAACCTCGTAATTCATTTAAAAATAGTATTACATATCTCGTTCAGAATTGAAACAAATGAACATCCCATACGGTGTTTTACTTCCAACGATAGAATTTTCCATCACAAAACGGGTTACCCTTAATCAATGGTACCGAAACCACGACTTAATCTCCATTTCGGAGTTTCAGATACCGGGAGTTGGAGGTGTCAAGGACACTCACGACAAGAATGATGAAGTTGCGAAATGAGAAAGATCAAAGCATGTCAAGGACTCCATTTCGGAGTTTTGCAGACCGGGAAATCAAAGATCAAAGGAACTTTAACCTTTGAAGTAGCAAACCTCGAAATCTCGAAACAGACACATCAACCCCCAAAGTTGTTTGTATTGTAAACATATGGTAATGGGTTATTTGTAGGGTCTAACGTATAAGGATTTGGACATAAAGTCCCGAAGTCATTTGTGTTGTTAAGACTGTGGTAGTGGTTATAGGTACAAACATATAGGAAAGTAATTATAATTACAAGAATTGAAATAAACATTGAAATGAGGAGTAAACACTTATCGTCGATCAAAAAAATCTAAGTTGAATGGTAATGATAGTCGACGATAGTAAGGACTCTTGCAAACTTTCAAACTCAAGCTTTATAACATAAAACTTACTTGCTTGAATCTCGAACTATTCAAGGATATTCATACAAACAAAATTTATTTTTTTTCAGACAGTTTTTGAGGTATATTACACTGCATAGGGGGCATTAGTGATTTTTCTCAAATTAATTCAAGATCTTGCACTTGGATATTGCTTCAGAGAGATGGGTCTCACGGATCTCCAATGTTTCTCTGATACCAAATTAGAATTAGGAGAAACCAACACTGGTGAGGCTACACTCACAATCAATTATTGAATGAGAACTAATTACATCATTATATAGGAACTGGTTCTACTTAGGCGGTTACAACAATCACCAGGAAGATAGGATCTACATTAACTGAGATGTAGAGTTCATCTACGTAACTATCAACTAATCCATTATTTCCAAGTGTTTATAGCATTATGTCAAGTACCAATGCTAATGGAGTATCCTAATGTGAGCATTATGTTCCTAGTTGATGCAATAGCAAGAGCCAAGCTTTATCTTGCCATAACAACAGGTAGTTTGGTGCCTACATTATTCAAGAGGTCTTTGAGGGAACGAATAAACGATTCAAGAGGTCTTCCAGGAACTGTTTTAATTTACATATTCTTAGCAAGAAAAATTGAGCGAAAAAAAAATCATCTAAAATTTAAATTTAAATTTAAATGGAACAAAAATTAATTTTTTTTCCCCTATTAAAAATAAAACTAGAAAATTTGCACACCAATCAACTGCTCATCAATGCTGAGGAGTTTTTCAATGCTTTCAACGATGGAATCTCCTTTTCACCATTCACATCACCCTGCTATGATACAACAATGATGTCTGATACCACAATGATGATAGAAGTGTCCACACATATACAAATTTTATTAATTAAGGAAAAAAAGGTACATAATAATGTACTAATTTAAAATAAGTTCATCATACTAATTCTAAACTAAATTTTTTTATAAACATCTTATCACATAATCATGTGATTATGAAAAGTGTCCATGTACATTAAATAAAGATTCTAAGAATTTGCTATTTTGTTTCTTCTAAGAAGTAACTTTTATCTAGAATTATTATCTATTCTAACAAAATTCATTCTAGAAAAGATTAAGTATAATAAAATAATAGTATACTAAGTACTTTAGCATCATAATATCTAAAATAAGAGCCTTACTATATCCATCATTTTCATGAGGATGAGTGCATGAAGTTGGTGGCCGAAAAAGTGGTGTTGACGATTAAAATCGCAACGAGGTTTTTGCCCGCAAAGTATTGCTTAAGCCTATTATTATAAGCTAACACGATATATGATACTAGTAGGTGGGACCCCCTTGTATATTGAGAGATCATATCTGGTTCTTATTTCATGTTTATGATGCTATTCGACATCGCTTACAAGTTTCTACATGATTGGTGAAATATTGGTTTTATTGGCGATGGATGAGGCCTATTATATATTGGTTCTAATTGCGACAAATGAATGATGGATAAGGCATGTTATGTGTTGTTTCCATTGCTCTAGGATCTATTTTTATGTTATGATGGCCTATGTTATCCATTGTTAACCTTGTTATTTGTTCCTGGATTCATTGTTGTGACACCTGCACAGGAGATATGTTAGTAACAATACACAAGAGAAGTTGAAAAGAGACAAAAGAAATATAAACAAAATGCAAAAAGACAGGATTAAACTATGCTACTATGATACACTACATGCATTGAAATTAAAATAATCATTGTTAATCCTAGCTAACAAGTCAATATCTACGAGACTTGTTGATTTTTATGAAAACATGGTTAATATGTGTTATGGTGGGTAATGGTTAAATGTGATGTGGGTGGCACATTTGACAAAGTGATGGATGTTAAGTTTGATGCATAGATTAATTAAGCGAATTTATGGAAGGCTCCCTGGAATTTACTAAGGAATTGAATGAAGGGGGGTGGAGGCGACATGCATTTACTGCACATCACTCATACCCCTCCCACTGGCCATCACCATGGATTTTGTTCAATTGTGTTCATTGTGGTTAAGCTTCGATTTTCAAGCAGAGGAAGAATTGTTCATCCAATATCGCGTTTTAAGGTTTTTCGGGGTTACAGGTATGTATTTTAGCCATCCATGAACCCCCTCTAGTTATGAAATAGAAATTGGATCGATGATGTATGGGTATGTGCTTTCCTTAAGTCTGAAAACTATGTAAATTTGTGATATTTTTCTGGAATGAATGGTTGGTGTGGTTTCATTGCAATAATGTTTGAAGTTACAGTTTCATTGATCATTCTGAGTTTAGAAGCCATGAAGGCTCTTTGTCATACTTATTGGTCATGGTTGAAGGGTTTCCATTCGGTTCAGATTGGATGGTTATATCCATGATTTATTATCACCATACCCAGTCATTTGTTGTTATGGGGTCTATTGGGTTTGAAACACTTTGTGTCACTGTGTATCATTCACTTGGGTAGGGTTCATTCATGTTACTGGTGTTTGCGCAGGGGGTTATGATAGCTATTATTCCAAAGGGATTGCTTAAGGTTGATTGTTTTTTCTCGGCTCTGTTTTATCCCAACATTCTTCAGTTGATTGGGAAAACCACAAGGGTTATACCCTGCATGTTCTAAGTGTTGTTATAGGACCAAAGTGAAGCCTTGCTCCTATGTTCATAGTCTCTCCTATCATGGGATTTTTCACCCTGTCTGCGAGTTAGTGGTGGTATACTCTGGGTGTGCACCATTGGTCTCGAAAATTCTCACCTGATGGTGGGGGTCGACTCTAGTCACCTTGTGTTAGTCCATAGGGAGAATCCTTGAGTACTCAAAGCCTGGTTTTGATAAAAGGAACCCGTTATGTCTTGTTGGATACATGGTTTATGGTTATGCGTTAGTGGTAAATCGTCGATAATGTTCTATTATTAGCCCGTCTCTTTTGATTATCCTAACAGTGGTTGTGTTCATTGGTATTTAGTCACTGCAATTGGTTATTATAATAGTCTAATTGATAAGCTCAACATTGTTAATTAGTTTATTGGAAAAATGAAATCGAATACACAATCATTGTCTTTTACATGATGATTATTGATTTGTTAACCCAGTATTAGTTTTGTTTGATTAAGTCACAACAATTTTTTTGCTCATGATGCATCGGTACGTGTAGCCTTCCTATAACATGTTATGTTGAGTTGATGGTTGTTGTGACTGTATGTTTTAAATTGACAATGGAAGAATTGCAATCATGGTAATTATGGAATGGCCATCCACTATATATTCTATGGATATTATTTGATTGCATCATCAGTCATGGTCACGGGTTCTTAAATAATATGGTTTCGTTGCAAATTTGATCAATTTATGAGATGAGATCGGGCCTACTGTTGCTATCTCATTATATTGATTGATAGCCTAACATTTTGGATGTTTAGATTCAGAGTAGTTGGACCTATACAGTCACATAAATACTCTATGTTTTGTCAAATGGTCTGTATATTCCAAGTAGTATGAGTTAAAATGGTGATTGTTGTCTGTGTGTTTAAATGGAAAGTCAATATCTTTGCAATTAAAATATTGATGGTTGTATTTGGTTTTCCATTATGTGTGTTGATGAATATCATGCATCATAGCAGAGATAGACAAATGTGTTGTGACATATGGTCTCATTACAATTTAATTGTTGGACGAAATTGATGGATGAAATAAGACATGCATTTTGTGTCTGTGTTTGATTAAGGAAATAACTCATGGAAGGTGGTGGATTTTTTATGCTGAACAGAGTGGAAATAAGTTACTGTGTGTTCATTTAGAAACTTTTTTAAAACAGCAAGTGGACAAATGAGAAGGAACATATTTCTTTTACAGGTTGTTGTGGAATGTATGTCATCTTGTTTGGTGACAATGTGTTGAAAATCTGATTACAAACAATGAACAAGTCAATGCACATAATTAATTGAATTATGCACAGTAGTTTTCATTTGGTCACAATGATTATTTGGTTGGTGTTATTTCCTTTTACATAATAGTTTTATGGATTTCTAAATTAATTTTATGAACAATATCCTCTCTCTTTTCTTACCATTATTTCTCTTTTCGCTAAATACAACCCCATCACCTTCCCACATTCATTTTTCACTCCCTATTCTAAAATTCAATTACAATCAAGAAGAATTTTGTATTGAAGTAGTTTGAAGTTGCAGTTTCTTGGTGGGATCACTAGGATATTTTCTTTGTTTTGCATTACAGTTGATTGTTTGTTGTCTTTGAGCAGTAACCGTGTTTCTTTCCCCCCTCATTTTATCATGTTTCTCTCAATACAAACCCCTCCCATATCCCAATACCTTATGTTCATCCCTTTCTCATTGACAACAGTTAAACAATTTATATGGATTGGATTGCATGAGTATGATATGTTGCTGAGCCAAAGTCTATTTCATATTTTTAAGGTGTTGTCATGTATGGTTGCAAGGGAACTATTTTCTAATCAATCATGCATGCAAGAATGATATTTTTCATCCGAGGTAGCCATGGTAGAGGAAACCAATGAAGAGGTATATGGAACAGAGGCCCAAGAAGGCCAAGATTCTCCATACACTTTGATGTTGACTCATAAGAGTTAGGAGAGTTGTTTCATGCCAGATTTTTCAATTGGATTGGGCAAGGAGTGGTCCAACCTAGGCATGAAAGGTATCCCTTCCAAGATCCACAAGCCCGTGGTATTTCCCTACCCCCTCATGTCTCATTGTAGCCTGAGGTTCCCGAAAAATGACAGATGACAAGAGATTGCCCACTCGACAACCTCCCAACATCGTGGGTGGCCCAATTTGTCCTTACCCGCTCCCCTGACTATTAACTAGATTGTCCAAGATGCACTTTTCCACTCACCAGTTCATTCCTCTCATGCTAGAAAAAGGTTGAAAACCGAGGCCCACCATGCCCCTGACAAAGGAAAATCCACTGCTACCCCTTCCTCACCCTCCAATGGATCTGATGAATCCGTCTCTTCTTGAGTTCATTTGAGGGATGGTTGTTCTCATGTGATCAGTGAAATTAGGCCTAAATGCTCAGTGCAGCCAAAGGAAAATTCTGAAAAATCGAACGATGACGACAAAAATCAAGGAAAGATTGCATCTCAGAGTGGAAAATATGGTTTTTGAGTTTTTATTTTATTTATTATTGATGATAGTTGACTTCAGAAGTTTTGGACAACATGTTTTCTTTGGATATATGAGTAATATATTTTTTTTAAATAATTTCAAATAACAATGAGATCAATTGTCAAATGTGAATGTGATGATGGGAGTCACAAGGAAGGGTGTTTTTCTTAATTAACTAGTTATGTTGTGATTGTTAAGAGCTAAAGGGAGTCACAAAGGGTCCCACCTACTAGTTATTATTTAATTAAAACCCTTATCATGATTTATTACTTTCCCCCCCTAATTAAAATGTTGGTTGAGTTTTTAGTTAACTTAACTAATGAGGTAGTTCAACTACTTCAACCAATTCTAATTTGCTTAAAGGCAAAAGGAAAGGGAGGAACAAGAAGAGGATAGAAGGAGAAGCATACTAAGGTTTTCTCTTTGAGTTTATGTTGAGATAGTTTAGTTATCATTCATTCCTTAATTTATCACAAGAATAAATATTTTTTATGATAGAAGAGTCTTATTGTAGACATCAAGATTCAGGGATGAATTACATCATTTAGACACTTGTTTTTCAGAGGCGTTGATCTATCTTTGATAGTATGTGTAGACTTGTATGTTTGTGAATTAGTTTTCATGACTGACAAAGGTTATTGCATAGAGTTGAGTGGGTGGAAATCTGTGGCAAGTTGATCCATCTTTTAGAGTTCAGTTTTTTATTTTCTGTCAGAGGTCCTTTTGTATGTTCCATCGGGGATGTCTAAGTTTGACTTTGGTCCAAAACTTATTTACCAAATTTTGTAAAGAGAATGACTTTTTGGTGAATTGGAATGAAATAAAGGATTTCTTTATGTCTCATCTGTCTTGATTATCATCTTGGTGTCTTTGCATCTGTCTCTACATTTATTTCAACAACTTTTATATTCAAAAAATCATATAAATAATGAATTTTCCAGCAAGCTCTTATTTATAAAAGGACTAGCCTAAGCACTTGTAATCAATACTTGTGAGTTAGGATATTAATTGTGATGGCTATAAACATAGGGTGACATTCCCGTCTATTTTTCTTTAGCCAAGCAGAATCTGAAAATGCTTGAGTAAGATCATTCATATATTTTCCTCAACATTTATTTGGTGGCCATAGTGTGGAGATCTTCAATATCTCTCTGGTTAATTTTTATACTCGATTTTCATTGACACATCTATTTTGTTGATATTGATTCTTTGATTGTTTTATTTCTTAATGACAATACCTATTACAAGGTAGCCCAATATTGAGCCCAGTCTTCAAGATCATACCAACATTGCTTTAAACCTTTTTAATATCATTATAGACACTACCAATACTCGTGTTGAGCTTAATCATTCATGGGAAACAATTGAACGAGATATTAGTGCCCAAAAACATTGGGAAGATAGACTAGACAACCTAGAAATCAATAGTAACCTTCTTGTTTCTTCAGTTTTGACCTTTCTTTCATGTCCTTAGACTCTCGTGTTTCTAGAAGAAGAAGAGGCTTATCACCTGAAATTAATCCCATTTCTGAAATAGAAAGAAGGAACGTTGTGTTATCTAACCAACAAAGTGATCTAAGGAGAAATTTATCTTATTCATCTAGTTCGTATTTCTTTTCCTCATCTATCATCCAGAAGATGACATCTAGTGGTGGTTCTAGTGGCACTGGAAGTGCTTCCTCCTCTCAGTATTCATATTCATCAGTGATTGGTAGCTTGTATAGCCATAATATCCATTTCCAATCTACCAGAAACCCCACCAAAGTCATTAAAAAGTATGGGATTTTTTAGTTTGAAGAAGATGCCACAACCACACTGTGGCATGTGTCCTCTCCTCTTAACCTATCACCTGCTACTCATCCACTTCCTAAATTCAATGAACATCTTCCTAGGTTTTCAGGAAATAACGCTGTCACTATGAACGAACACCTGGTGTCCTTTTATAATGCTTGTCACAACATAGGGGCCAATGACAATGATTCTTGCATGCTCTTATTCATCAATTCCTTGGAAGGAAAGGTTGCGGCCTATTTTTTTGACCTTCCTCCTAATATTTTGTCTACTTTGGAGGAGTTAATCTATTGGTTCAGGTCCACTTATGGAAAATCTAAAAGGCCAGCTGAGAATTTACAGGAATATAATAACGTCGCCTATAAGGATGGTGAGACCATCAAGTCTTTCAACTTGTGTTTCACTAAGCTATACGATTAGATCCCTGAACTCATTCGACCTCAGAACCAAGTCACTTTCATGCATTACTACAATGCATTACCTTCCCCCTACCATCATAGGCTTGAGGAAAAACCCATTGATAATCTTGGTTCTGCTTTGCATACTTTTTCAAAGTATGAAGAACAACTTGAAAGAACAAGTCTTCCCCAGGGATAATCAGTTAAACAGACATGCATGTCCACCCTCTTACAGCTAGTACAATATATGAACAATCGTATGATAGCGTATAAGAGAAAGAGGATTGTCTCCCCTCTCACCCCTGGAGATTCATCCTCTTCTATACCCCCCTTTAGAAACCCAATTGAAAATAATTTTCATCCTAAAGCTATCTTTCCTCAAAGTTGGTATAACTTCTACGAATAACACCATGAGGAAGACACATGTGAGGTAAGGAAGAGTGCAAGAGATAATATCTTTGGTAAAATACCAGAAACTACTATTGTTGTCCTAGATTTTGCAGAGCCAGAAGATGTCATGATCATCAACACTAGGAACAAAGCCTATGCTCCCAAGGGAAAATTTGATCCTCCCCACAATTCTTCTAGCCCGAACTCATCCTCACCCGCTGCTACTGTTCAGGTTCCTAAGGTTCTTGACAGTCAAGGAAAAATTTCCCTTGTCCCCTCTTCCAAGTACAATATCTTGAATTAGTTGGCCAAAATCAAAGTAGATGCAAACCTTCTGGACATGGTTGTCATCCCTGAACAACAAATGCATACGAAACAATTCATGGAAGGGAAAACTTCTATTGTAGCCAATATTTATGAAGAGGTAAATGAAGATGATTCGTCTGTAAATAAAGTAGGTGTACATAACTTTAGCTACCCTGTAAAAAATGCCCCTTTTTACATTTTTGTAAAGATTGTGGATAAGATCACCCATTGTTGCTTTATTTATGGTGGTTCAGGCCCAAGTGTGATGTCGAATATTATTATGGAAGATCTAGGCTTATCTTGTACAAATGAAAATGCCAGAAGCATGCTCTCCTATAATAGTCTACAAAATACGACCATAGGTGAGATTAAAGACGTAACCTTATTTTTATGCGCACACCATGAAATAAGGACAACCATTAATATTCAGGTAATCGATATGCCTGTAACCAATTACTCAATTATCTTTGGAAGATATTAGCAAGCCTTAATAGGTGGATACCTCTCACTCGACAGGTCACATTTATCTGTGCCTCAGAATGGTAAGAACATTATATTCCTTAGAGAGGGAAATTTCACCCTACATAGAGAGTGTTCCACAACCTAATGTAAACTATATCAAAGAGGACCTAGGAGTGTACTCCATATTTGTTGAGGAGGATAATATTCCTTTGGAACAAATCAATTTAGATGATGATATGTGGCACATGCACTTCGATGGTTCAAACTCTAATGAAGGTAATGGGGCTGGAATTATATTGGTTTCCCCTGTAGGGAAAATTCATAATTTGTCTTACAGGTTGGAGTTTGCTTCTACTAACAATGTCACTGAATTCAAAGCTTTATTATTAGGCATTGAAAATGCCTATAATATTGGTTGTGGTCACCTTTCAGTTTCTGGAGATTCTGAGCTTGTTGTGAATCTTGTACGTAAAATTTACTCTCCTAGAAACAAGTTGATAAAATGATACACCCAAACTTTTTGGGCACTTATCTCGAACCTGTTACCTTTCAATATCACTCATGTTAATAAGGGTTTGAATTCAATGGCTGATAAGTTAGTTGTCTTTGAATATTCTCCTAATCAACAACCTTTGCTTGACAGGGCTAATTGTTCTTTTCAATATCTATATCTTCCACATATCCCTGACAATGTAGAATCTTGGCAGGCCCTCCCTAACGATGAGAGTGTTTGTTCTTTCATTCAAGTTGAACCTCTTAAGCCCAAGGATATTATATCCATAGAATACAACAAGATTCCTAAGGGCTTGACTCCTCTTGAGAGTTCATTTTCATCGGGTGATGTAGGCAATAAAGAGAAACATAAAGAAGAGGTGTCAAGAAGGAAGGTGGGTAAAACCATCTCCTTAAACATTGGTGCACTTTATTCTTCAAGGAATGTTAAAATAAGTGTTCAATGTTATGATAAAGAAGAAATGAAGTTGGCCAAGCTACTTGGTAGATTTCAAGATGTTTTTTCTTGGTCTTATGAGGATCTTCGTGGTTTTGATCCTAGTCTTATACAACATGCTATCCCCATCGAGGAAGGCATGAAACCAGTTAGGAATAAACTAAGACATATTAACTATGCATTTAAAGTAACTTTTCAAAGGGAGTTGGAAAATTTCTTAAGGTCTGGGATCATTTTTCCAATCTACCCTGAATGAGTTTCCAATTGGGTACCTGTTTCAAATTAGAACCTGCATTAATTTTCACATCTTCAGTCAAACTATTATGAGAAATCATTTTCCTCCTCTTAATATGGAAATTATTTTGCAGTGGGTTGTAAGGTCACAGATGAGGCCCTTACTTGACTATTTTTTGTGTTACAGTAAAATCAAAGGAAAAGGGACAGATGTTCACAAAACCACTCTTATCACAAATTGGGGTACCATGACTTATAAATTCACATTTTATGTCTTACCTGATGAAAATATCGTTTTTAAAAGACCTATACATACAACTCTTGATGAATTGATCAGTATCCATATCTACCTTGATGATCTAATCATATACATTAAGGGGATGATAATTACCTCATATTTCCAAGTGTTATTTCTGGGTCCATTCAAAATTGCTTTTGTCCTAGATATTAACTCTTACATTCTAAAGGATTTACATGAGCAATTGTTTTCCTACAACACTAGTGGTTCTCGCTTGAAACATTACGAGGGACCAACATGAAAAGTTCTAATGTTGTTTGGATTTTTTGTATACTAGTAACCTAGCTTTTCTTTCAATTTTTCACTATTTCTTTTTTTCTTTATAGTAGTTTGACTTTTGCTTTCTGTTTTAAAAACATTTCTTACGACTTTTTACATTTCTGTCATTCTATTGTTGTTGTTTTAATCTTTGCAATTTTACTTCTGCCATGATTTTGTTTCCTACCATCTCTAGTTAGTTTGGTTGAAATAATATGTTGCATCGGTTCTTCCATAGTGACACTCCTGCAAAGCATTGTTAGTCAATAACAATCAAGATTACACAGTTGTTATGATGTTTTCCATGAAGGCACCCTTGAATTTGTTATCTATTTCCACTATTGTCTATAAAAACAATTTGGGTTATCTCCCGCTTTTGCTTTCCTTTTCTGCATCCATTTGAGAATTTAAGAGAGAAACTTAGCAAGTCCATAAAATTTCTCCTTGAAGTTAAGAGCTGATCCCGGTTGGACGATTATGCACACAGTGGTAAAACCCCTCATACTTAACACTTTTCATGATTTATTCCCGAATTCCCGGTCATTTTTCCATTAAATCCGCTCACTTCCCCCTGTTGTATAATCTTGCTAGTTATATATTGTTGACCTGTTGTTCTTGGTCTGCGAAAACATAAGTTGTGAGTTCTAAATCTATTGAAAACAAATTTCCCTCTAGAGTAGTCAGTTTGTTGACAATTAAAATCTCAACGAGGTTTTTTCTCACAAAGAATTTCTTAAGCCTATTATTATAAGATAACAAGATATGTGATACTAGTAGGTGGGACCCCCTTGTATATTCGGAGATTAGATCTGCTTCTTATTTCATGTTTATGTTGCTATTTGACATCGCTTACAGGGTTCTACATGATTTATGAAATCTTGGTTTTATTGGCGATGGATGAGGCCTATTATATATTGGTTCTAATTGCGACAAATGAATGATGGATACAACATGTTATGTGTTGTTTCCATTTCTCTAGGCTCTATTTTTATGTTATGATGACCTATGTTATCCATTGTGACCCTTTCTATATGTTCCTGGATTCATTGTTGTGACACCTGCACAAGAGATATGTTAATAACAATACATAAGAGCAGTTGAAAAGAGACAAAAGAAATATAAACAAAATGCAAAAAGAAGGGATTAATCTATGCTACTATGCTACACTACATGCATTGAAATTAAAATAATCATTGTTAATCCTAGCTAACAAGTCAATAGCTATGCGACTTATTGAGTTTTATGAAAACATGGTTAATATGTGTTATGGTGGGGAATGGTTAAATGTGATGTGGGTGGCGCATTTGACAAAGTGATGGATGTTGAGTTTGATGCATAGATTAAATAAGTGAATTTATGGAAGGCTGGCTGGCATGTACTAAGAAATTGAATGAAGGGGGGGTGGAGGTGACGTGCATTTACTGCACGTCACTCATACCTCTCCCACTGGCCATCACCCTGGATTTTGTTCAATTGTGTTCATTGTGGTTAAGCTTTGATTTTCAAGAAGAGGAAGAAATACTCTTCATTTTGTCGAATGGTTTGTATATTCCAATTAGTATGACTTAAAATGGTGATTGTTGTCTGTGTGTTTAGATGGCAATTCATGATCTTTGCAATTAAAATAATGATGGTTGTATTTGTCTTCCCATTATGTGCGTTGATGAATATCATGCATCCTAGCAGAGATAGACACAGGTGTTGTGGCATATGGTCTCATTATAATTTAATTGTTGGAATAAATTGATGAATGAAATCGGGCATGTGTTCTGTGTATGTGTTTGATTAAGGAAATAACTCATGGAAGGTGGTTGATTTTTTATGTTGTACATAGTGGAAATAAGTGATTGTGTGTTCATTTGGATTTTTTTTTTAAACAGTAAGTGGAAAAATGAGAAGGAACATAATTATTTTACAGGTTGTTGTGGAATGCATGTTGTCTTGTTTGGTGACACTGTGCTGAAAATCTGATTACAAATAGTGAACAAGCCAATGCACAAAATTAATTGAATTATGCACAGTAGTTTGCATTTGGTCACAATGATTATTTGGTTCGTATTATTTCCTTTTGCATAATGGTTTTATGGATTACTTAATTAATTTTATAAATAGTATCCATTCTCTTTCCCTACCATTTTTTCTCTTTTCGCTAAATACAACCCCATCGCCTGCCCACATTCATTTTTCATTCCCTGTTCTAAAATTTAATTACACTCAAGAAGAATTTTGTATTGAAGCATTTTGTAGTCACAGTTTCTTGGTGGGATCACATTGATATTTTCTTTGTTTTTCATTATAGTTGATTGTTTTTTGTCTTTGAGAAATAATCGTGTTTCCTTTCCCCCTCATTTTATCATGTTTTTATCAATACAAACCCCTCGCATATCCCAGGACCTTTTGTTCATCCCCTTCTCATTGACAACAATTCAACAATTTATATGGATTGGATTGCTTGAGTATAATATGTTGTTGAGCCAAAGTCTATTTCATATTTTTAAGGAGTTGTCATGTATGGTTGTAAAGGAACTATTTGCTAATCAATCATGCATACAAGAATGAGATTTTGCAGCCGAGGTAGCCATGGAAGAGGAAACCAAGGGAGAGGTAATTGGAACAAAGGCCCAAGAAGGCCAAGATTCTCCATACACTTTGACGTTGACTCATAAGAGTTAGGACAGTTGTTTCATGACATGTTTTTCAATTGTATTGGGTAATGAGTGGTCCAACCTAGGCATGAAATGCCTCCCTTCTAAGCTCCATAATCCCCTGGTATGCCCGTGCCCCCTCATGTCTCATTGCAACCTGAGGTTCCTGAAAATGAGAGATGAAAAGAGATTGTCCACCCGACAGTCTCCCAACATCGTAGCTGGCCCAATTTGTCCTTACCTTCTCCCCAACTTATTAACCAGATTGTCCAAGATGCACCTGTCCACTCACCAGTTCAGTCCTCTCATGCTATAAAAAGGTTGAAAATCGAGGCCCATCATGCCCCTGGCAAATGAAAAGTCACTGCTACCCCTTCCTCACCCTCCAATGTCTCTGATAAATCCATGTCTTCTCGGATGCATTTGAGGGACGCTTTTTCTCATGTGATCAGCGAAATTAGGCCTAAAGGCTCAATGCAACCAAAGGAAAATTTAGAAAAATTGAAGGGTGACAACAACAATCAAGGAAAAATTGAATCTCAGAGTGGGAAATATGGTTTTTGAGTTTTTATTTTATTTATTATTGATGACAGGAGACTTCATAAGTTTTGGACAACATGTTTTCTTTGGATATATGAGTATGATATTTTTTGAAAATAATTTCAAATAACAATGAGATAAATTTTCAAATGTGAATGTGATGATGGGAGTCACAAAGAAGGGTGTTTTTCTTAATTAACTAGTTAACCTAACTAATGAGGTAGTTCAACTACTTCAACCAATTCTAGTTTGCTTAAAGGAAAATGAAAGGGAGGAACAAGAAGAGGATAGAAGGAGAAACATAATAAGGTTTTCTCTTTGAGTTTATGTTGAGATAGTTCATTTTTCATTCATTTCTTAATTTATCACAAGCCTAATTCTTTTTTATGATAGTAGGGTCTTATTGTAGACAACAAGATTTAGGGCTGAATTACATCATTCAGACACTTGTTTTTCAGAGTTATTGCTCTATCCTTGATAGTCTATGTAGACTTGTCTGTTTGTGAATTAGTTTTCATGACTGACAAAGGCTATTGTGCAGAGTCGAGTGTGTAGAAATTTGTGGTAAGTTGATCGAACTTTTAGAGTTCAGTTTTTTATTTTCTGTCAAAGGTCCTTTTGTATGTTCCATCGGGGATGTCTAAGTTTGAATTTGGTCCAAAACTTCGTTACAAAATTTTGTAAAGAGAATGAATCTTTGGTTAATTGGAATGAAATAAAGGATTTCTTTATGTCTCATTTGTCTTAATTATAATCTTGGTGTCTTTTCTTCTGTCTGTACATTTATTTTAGCCACTGTTATATTCAAAAAAGTCATATAAATAATGAATTTTCCAGCAAGCTTTTATTTATAAAAGGACTAGCCTAAGCACTTGTAATCAATACTTGTGAGTTAGGATATTAATTATTATGGCTATAAACATAGGGTGACATTCTCATCTATTTTTCTTTATCCAAGTAGAATCTGAAAATGTTGGAGTAAGATCATTCATATCTTTTCCTAACCAAGTGGCAAGTGGGTTAGCAAGAATGCGCACTCCCAGGAACGCGTGCATTTCTATGAACGCAAATGCGTTCCTGATGTGATAGGTTCAGTAAACCATGTACCTCCACTCAAAAATCCACATAGGCACATTCCTAAGAACACATGCACATTTTCAAGAACGTGTGCACATTCCTGAGAAACACATGTAGAAGAACACATACGCGTTCGTTAGAAAAATTGAAATAAAAATAGTGCACACAGACTTTAGGAACATGAACGTGTTCCTAAAGTGTGTGTGTTATTAGGAACATGAATGCGACATGAATGCGTGTGCCTTCCTATTAACATGAAATATATGAAATATCTCTCTTTCCCCCCCTCTCTCTCCCCCCTCTGTCCCCCAATATCTCTCTCTCTCTCTCTCTCTCTCTCCATTTATCTTCCTCTCTCTCTCCAACCATTCTCTCCCTATCTCTCACTCATTGTCTCCCCCCCTCTCTCTCCCTACCCCCTCTTCCCCTTGCTTCTTGTCTCCTTACAC